>ML423556.1:0-36323 GCA_005239525.1 Nicotiana knightiana
ATGGACCTTTTCATTCTGAACCAATTTTCCTTTGGCTATTCCGATTCATTGTTTTATTTCCTTCACCAAACCTCATTTGCATTCAGATCCTTGATTCATCATTTCGAAGTCTGACAACGTTTTAGGATCTTTGACTGCACCTGGGTTGACAGTTGTTTCAGGGACATTTCCTTCGATGTACCCCAAGTATAAACGCACCCTTTTGGCAGTCCTCTTGTAGTAATGTATGAACCTTTCCAATCTGAACCAATTTTTCTTTGGCTGTCCCGATTCATTGTTTTATTTTCTTGACCTAACTTCATTTGCATTCTGATTCTTGATTCATTATTTCGAAATCTGACAGCGTTTTAAGATCCGGGCATGAGTCCGCAAGCATGTCGTGTTATTGAAATCTGCATTTAAACAGAACTGAACGTAGAGTGAGAAAGAGACAAGATTAAGAAATAGACGCTCTTGGAAAATGAAATATTAATTCCATTTGATTTTTTTAAAAAGGGATAGAAGGGTTTACATCGTAAAGTAAGACAATAAAGTAAAACATTCGGATCAAACCCTGGGATAATCCGGACGCAGAAAGGATAGCAAGGCTGGCTACCGAGACTCCCATCTGATGGGGAACTTTCAGGCTTGGCGACTGTTTTTGGCTTTTATTCTGTCTCAGCAATGGCTGCAATGTCTTTCAGCACCGGATCAAGTTCTTCATCTTCACAAATCATTCCGACCACCGGCCCAGTGTGAGCAGGCAGGGGATTGTTCATCATATTGGGGTCATCTTCATCCCTAAGCACTATTGCCTGGACCTCGATGAGATCTTCCATCGCTTTTTTGAGAGTCCAAAAATCTTCATTGTCATGCCCCACAGCTCCAAAGTGGTATTCACATTTAGCATCATCCCGGTGCGAGAGGGACTCGGGGTTCGGCCGATTTGGGGCCACTGGCTGCAACAGACCTAACCTGACCAACTTTTGGAGGAAGCTAGAGTAGGATTCACCAATAGAGGTGAACTGATTCTTTTTGAAAGGTTTTCTTAGGCGAGGACTGTATTGGGAAACATTTGATTGGGGATTATATGGAGCTTGGTAAAGATGGGCATTTCTGGGAAGTGGAGCTCGATTTTGGGTATAATTTTGTGGTTGTGTGTAAGGTTGTGTGTTCATCACCGCACAGGGAGACGGTGTCACGGCATATGCAGCATCATCTTTATAGGGGTAATAGTGTTCTGGGATTTCAGGAAGCATATATGATTGGTTGAATGCCCTGTGGGCCCCCTCCGAGCTTGAAGCCATCATAGCTCCCTCTTCTATCTCGTTTCTATTCATCAAACCCTCCGAACCATTCTGAACGGCCTGGGATGTAGCCTTATGAGCACCTTGACTCAAAATTCGGCCCGTTTCTAAACCTCTTTCGACCATCTCCCCAATTTTTATAGCTTCAGCGAACGGTCTACCCATAGCAGACATCATATTCTGGAAGTATTCCGCCTCTTGGGAAAGTAGGAAGACCGTAACCATTTTTGTTTCGTCCATTGGAGGCTTTACCCTGGTGGCTTGCTCACGCCATTTGACAGCATATTCGCAAAAGCTTTCCGCAGTTTTCTTTTTCAAATTAGACAAAGAGTTCCTGTCGGGAGCGATGTCTACATTATACTGGAACTGGCGGACAAAGTCTCGGGCCAAATCGTCCCACATATGCCAATGAGTAATTTCTTGATCCATATACCATTCAGAAGCGATCTCGGTAAGGCTTTCCCAGAAATAGGCCATCAGCAACTCTTCTTTTCCATCAGCACCCCTCAGCTGGTTACAATATCGTTTCAAGTGAGCCATCGGGTCTCCGTGCCCGTTTTTCAAACTTTGGCGTCTTGAAACCAACTGGAAGGTGAACATGTGGAAACGTGCATAAATCGTAGTAGGAGAGACTCTTCTGACCACTCAAACCCTGTATATTCCTTAAACTTTGCTCTAAGCTTCTCATCTTCCGAGCCATTTCTTCTTGCTCGGGGTTTCTCATTATTTTTTGCTGACCCATAGGAGACTCATATTGCGAGTGCTGAGGGTAAGAGTTTGGCTTGGGCACTGTTGGCTATGCCATGGTGAAGATTGGTGGCACAACGAACATTTTTGGCGGTGCCCTTGAATCCGGCGCCTGGGGTGATCCGCAGAAGGCATTCCGGGGCCATTAGACGGCATTAGAGTGTGCCCACATGGGATGAGTGGGTTGGGCACAAGGATGTTGAAAAACCCATCTGAAATGGGAATCAGCTCAGGAAAACCAGGGATTACACTTGGCGGTTCCCTGCCGTTAGACCAGGCGTCCCACATCTCCAACATGCGGTGACGCAACATTCTGTTTTCTTCAGCAGTTGCTGATTCCGGCTGCGGAATAGCCGATGACGGGCTATCCTCAAGACCGATGATTGGCATATTACCGGCGGAGACCGTCTCTACCTTTGGACCTTGTGAAGGATGGGAAACCGGACTACCAACAAAACCAACTACCAAAACCTGGATAATATTGCACACCAAACAACCTTGTTAGTTTTGAGACGTTTTAACATATAGGAAATTGAATATTGGGATGCAATGCACCTAAAAGTTAAATGCTTCTACAATGTGTTTGAACGGTTGCATGTTTCATCCCGGCCTTTAGATGTACCTTTCGAATTTTATCTCTCCTTTTTTTTTGAATTTTCCATATCTCGATTTCTTTTCCTTTCTCTTTTGTTATTTTCGCTCTTTATTTTTTCTCATTTATTTTTTCACTCTTCTCTTTCTCTTTTTTTCAATGATTTCGCTCTTTTCTTTATTTTTCACTCAATTTTTCTTTTTCTTATTTATTTTTACTCAATTTATTTATGGCTATGATTGAATCCGATGGGGATTGCCTACGTATCATGACGCCGCATGAATCAAATCTTGCGTAGTTCGAGAAGATCGGAGTAAATAAGCTAACTTTCTCTATTTTTTTTTCGTTTATTTCATTTTTTGTAAATGGTTTTTGTTTTTGAAAGAAAGGTTTTAAGAGAAGAAAGAAAATATTTTTCGGCTCTTTTTTTTTTTTTTTATTGAAATGTTTCAAAGAAAGACTTCTAAAAAGCTAGAAAATATTTTTTTTTATTTATTTATTTTGGTTTGATTTTTTTTCTTGTGTGAATTTTGAAAGAAAAACTTCCAAGAAAGAGGGGAAATATTTTTGGTTTTCTATTTTTCAACTAATATCGAGATTTTTTGTCGACCATATAACTAGCGCAATATCAATACAGCACATCTAACGACCCAACACAGATAGGTATGATATGCACGAATTAAATCAAAATACCCAAAATTATCCGTGCCGTCTCAAAACTTTGAATCAACAAGTACTAGCTCCTCTAAAGTAACACCAAAAGGTTATCAGCACCATATAAAACTAATTTTACAGTAACTATAAAAGCTACATCTTATAGTGCCTGAAGATGTATAAGAGACAAAAAAATATTATAGTAAGTGAGTAGAAAACAAAAACTATTGATAGGTAGGAATAGACAAAGTAATAGTAAGAGAAACGAAATATTAGAGATTAAATTAGACACTCGTCCTCATCTGGCAATCCCAATAATTGAATATCAGCTCCGCTCAAAAATTGTTTTACTTTAGATAATTCTAATCAGTGTAAGGGCATTTCAAGAAAAAATCAAATCAGAATCTATTTTCGCACTCCTATAGGGACGATATTGTTTCACCCAAAACTATTTGCTCCAAATTGCACGTGCAACAACGAAAACAAATTCCACTTGAATGTCATTTTAATTGCATAAATATCAATAAAATATGAAAAATTTATGAATTAAAAAGCTTGAAGACAATGACAATAAAAATAGAAATACCAAAATACTATAAATGTACATACATATTAACTGACATACATGAGGAGGATTAATTAAAAACATTAAATATCAAATATTAGAGACTGAAAAGGTGAAAAACATTTTATTTTTATTTTATTTTATTTTTTGGCTTCTTTTTTTTTTTTGGTAAGGAAACCAACTCTTGTTGTATAGAAATATTAACATAGATCATTTCTGCTAGAATTTAGACAAACATAGACAAGTCATCGTTTATTACAAAGAAACTAGACCATCAAACAAAACTACCTACATCCTTGCTTCAGTTGCGGCCGTCAGTGTTTCTATATAGAAGGAGAAGTTTCAAAACCTCAGATGTATACATATAGCAGAGTTCATTATGCACGTTAGTGGTTACCGATGGGTCATTTCTTGTGGGACAAAGCAGCTACAATCCCACTAGCCACGATACCAACTGCAGTAACAGCGCAACTGCGTCACATGAAATGCACCCGCGATTACAACATGTGATTTTATTATTGTTTGAAGTTAGAGTCGAGGACATAAGTTGCCATAGCCGAGTGTTGATTATATGGTCACAACTATAGTCATGACGGTTTAAACATTTTATGTAATACTAGAGAAAACAAAGAGCTCAAGCCTCAAAATCATCTATCAGCAAAATACTTCCAAGTTCTTAACACAAGAAAATTAACTTGGCTTTGATGAGGAAGGGGGGAGGAGTTTTACTGCCCAAAAGTATATAAACAAAAATTTTCATCCTCTATCAACTAACACATAAACATGAGACATTTTTAACATTTCAACATGTTAATGATAGCTGGAAGATGTTACTTATGAATCAGAATATGAGATGATTAAACACAACCGCAGTTGTCGATCATATTAATAAATCAGAAATGGTACCCAACGAAATGGGAGAAAAAGATGTCGAGTTTCCGGCCTTTTCAAATATCAGTTTCACTCATGTAAGTTCCTTTCTAACTCTCACATTAAAAAACTGAATTTCAATCCAATTTCCTTTGCACATATACATCGACTCGTTGCAACAGTAATCAAACACAAATCTATCTTACCACATCCATGACTATCCATTCTATTGATTACACATCTTAACATAAAATAATTCCAGAAAAAATTCCAATGCTTACTCCATTGCATCCCTGTGTAAATCACTTCAAACTAGCAAAATCCCAATAGTGCACCAAACTGAATTATAACCTGATTTCAAATTTTTATTTAAAGAACGTTACTCCAGACGTTAAACACATGATTTGACCAAGGTGAAAACTCATTACACAAAATGATAGCTCAAGATTTATAATAACAACCCATAAACTATCCTTATACAAATTGAGTTTGGATAAGGTTACTGACAAAGAAGTCTCCAGTAATTGTTCTGCTCAACGCTAGATTCTATATATTCATATTCAATACACAGAAACTTCACCACTCTCACTTTTCAATTGTTCGAAACAGACACAAAATCATTTGGCTTCAAAATCCTACAATTCAGATCTAATAATCAATGACTAATTTCAGCTCGAGTAATTAGTTAAAATAATCAGTCGAAGAAATAGCTGACATAGAAATGACAAGGCAAATCCGGTGATGAATTCACGAGAAACCAGGCATAATAAAACATCTAGCAAAACTAAACTTAAACAGAGAATAATTCCAGTTTTAGCATTCAAGCTAAAGGGAGCGACAAACTAAAATAGATGAAAATATGATCGGATTCAATGACGCATCTTCGAAATCAATCAGGATATATGGCTTGAGTAACTCAAATCTTAATTCATAGATTTAAAGTGAAAAATAGATGAATATCTACATACCTAAACATAGTAAAACTGTGCTAAACGACCATACAAGAGCTGGAAATAGGAGCCGAACTTCAAGCTTTCAGCAGAGGATAACAGCAACACGGTTTCTTCAGCAAAACCAGAAAAAATCGACACCAAATGCTAGTGAAATGTGCTTCTCTGTTCTCTTGAATGTATGTGTGTCTACAGAAGCGTGTTCTAAAAGAGAGAGGTAGGAGGGAGGGAGGCGATTTGGTGGCGTTTTTGAAGGTGATGGCTGCTTTTTGCCTTCTGGTTGGGGAGATGAAAGTCTAGAAGAAGAAAGGAAGGGAGCTGTCTTTCGGGCCAGATGGGATGGGGGGGTCCGTTGGGTGTTGAAGATGAGAGAGTGATAGAGATGAGGAGGGGGTGGTGGCTCCAGATAGGGTTTTTTAGAGGGAGGGTCTTGTTTGTTTTAATAGGTAAGGGAGGTGGGTCGGGCAGGCAGGTCGGGTTAGGTAGGCAGGCGGGTTTTGAGTGGGTTTGAGGGAATTGGGCCATGAAAATTGGCCCAGTGCAAATTTAGCCTTAACAGCCTTCTCTTCTTTTATGATTTTTGTAGAATTAGCCACTTTAGACTCAAATTTAATTTAAATCTATATTTTGGCTAGCCTATGTAGTTATTTTATCTAGTTATGGACTAGTGCAACTAATTGATTAATTAACCTACGAATGCAATTTTGATTTTTAGAAGATGTATTTGATAATGTATCTAAATCCTAAAAATGAAGTTTAAAATCTAACATTCTAATTAAATTAAGATTCGAACATTTTTCTATGATATTTATTTTATTTTATGATTTTAGAATTATTAAACATGCATGGAATGCAACTAAATAAAGAAAAGTTCCTAAAATTTATTAAAACTATTTTTGATTATTTTAGGTTTAATTTCCTTGTAGGGCAAAAATTGGGTGTTCACAGCTTTCATGTTGTGGATCCATTGCCTTCCCATGATTACGTTATAAGCCATGTCAGTATCGATGACTCTTAGCAAAATGATATTGACTGAACTACCTGGATCAATCAACACTCTTTTTACGTTAGTGTCCTGAATAAGTAAAGATATTACCAGAGCATCATTGTGAGGAAGCATTAATCCGCCGATATCTGCATCATCGAAGGTTATATCGTCCGCTTCCAAATTTTCACGAACCCGTTTTCCATGTGTAATTGTGAACTTTGTGGTCGTTTTGCAGACCACTCCATTTACTTCTTCACCTCCGTGTATCACGTTGATAGTTCGTTTTGGAGAAGGAGGCTTTGGGGGCTCCTGCCTGTTCTTCATATATGTCTGTTTACCTTTATCACTAAACAATTCTGTTAAATAGCCATGTTTCAATAAATTTTCTACTTCACCTTGTAAAAATTTGCAATCCGCAGTCTTGTGCCCATGATCGTTATGGAATTCACACCAGTTATCTAGGTTCCTTCTATTTGGATTTGATCGCATCTCTTTGGGCCACATAACCTTGTCTCCCATGTTCCTCAATATTGAGACAAGTTCAGTAGTACTTACATTAAAGGTATGATCCCCAATTCGGGTATTACCTCTAGGTCATTCATCTTGATCTTTTCTGGATCTAGATGAGGATGAGACTACGTCTCTTCCTGGTGATCTATAGTCTGACCTAGTGTTATCGAACCTGGGAGAAATTTAACGTCCCGAGGGTCCTAAGTAAGGATCGTACCTATTTTTACCTGATCTTTTGTCTGATTCAGGACATCTGAATCTGGAATGATGTTCATCTCTTGAACGAGCAATGATATCTTCTTCTATTCTGAGTTTAGTACTATACCTGTTATATACATCGTTCCATATTGTATCGGGGAATACTCTTAGACTTTCCTTAAGTCGTCTCGTGGATTATGAGCTTTTATTGTTTAGGTTGCTTGCAAATACTATGGCTGCCCAATTATCAGGCACCCTAGGTAATTGCATTTTTTCTCGTTGAAATCTGTCTACAAACTCAGGGACTAGTTCTGTCTCCTTGTTTTATTTTGAATATATCTTCCATTCTTTTCTCAACTTTTTGTGCACCAGAGTGTGCTTTTATAAATGAATCTGCAAGCTCAGCAAAAGAGTCAATAGAATTTTCAGGGAGAAGAGAATACCAGGTTAGGGCTCCTTTGNTTAGTCACATGATCATGTGGGTCAGTTGTTCCATCATATTTAGGAACGTCAGGACTTTTAAACTTCTTGGGTATAGGCAAGGGTGCCGCCTTTAGCTTCCAAGGTTGTTGAGAATACCTTTCAACATCAATGCCTTTGATAATTGGCGGTACTCCATGAATTTGTTCGATGCGATCGTTCTGCCCCTTCATCTATTTCTGCATGGTTAGCAGTAAATTTTGTAATTCAGAGTTATTAGCCATACCTGGCCTTGCTTCGAGAGATTCGTTTGAAGTATCTCCCCTTCCTGAGTTCGCCAACCCAGATTGAGGATTTTCCATGGTGATGGTATTATTAAGGGGTGGTGTCGGTTGTGTAGGTAATACTGCCGGTAATCTCCTCGCAAATTCTTGCAAAGCTTGGCTAACATACTCTGCAATCATTTACTTTACTCGATCTTGTTCCACCATTTGATCATTATTATCATTGTTGTTATTGGATCTTTATGGGGATTGTTCCCTTGAACCACGTGGGGTTCTTGAAGGTGATAGAACTGCGGTTCCATTCCTTTTCTGGTTGTTGTCGTTGGAGTTCGACATAGTTCAGAGGATATCGCTTGAAAAGGAAACAAAGATTATCAGATTCCCGGTAATGGAACCAATTTGTTTAACCAAAGAATTAGATCCTTTGACCAAAGCTATTTCTAGGATGAACACGGGTTACTGATAATCAAGGAAATAAAGAGAAACGAGTAATAGACAATATTGCAGAAATATAGAAAAACAAAGTAGATTGTACTCGAAAATCATATGATCCTTTTACAAGGTGTATTCTCGTCCCTTATATAGGAGATTCCTTGATATAACGTACAACTCTTGCTATGATTTCCCATTGATGACTAATTATGACATTAATGGGGCGTTACAAAGGATAACGGTAATTGGGGTACGGTTACATAACGTACGAATAATCAATTATGGGTCCTTGAATCTGCTCGTAGCTTTGTCCAGATTCATTCTGACCGTGCCTCTTCCCTGTATTGATCGTGTCGAGTTTCCCGTGGCTAATCCATGTACTATAATTACAGATCCATGTACAAAAATGATCAACTATAAGACAATATACAATCACAATCTCCAGCAAACTACAAAATGCATGTAACAAATGTGAAAACATGAATGACTATTTGCTTTATAAGTATATCAAAAATATGGACTCTGGAATCAGTACGACTATTTCAATTCACAACAACTTGTCTCAAGCATCCCATTTTATGATCCTAAATTACTGACTAGGCCCAGCTGAAATTGCTGTTGGTGCACCTAGTCTGGTGTGATCCGCAGGTGCGGTTTCCCAGTCGCAGGTCCGGGATCGCACTTGCTGTGGTGCCAGCCTCACAGGTGCAAACAAGGTTCCGCAGGGACGGAGCCGCAGGTGCGGTCTCCCCTCCGCAGGTGCGGGCCCAGGCTTCCTCGTCCATTTCCGCAGGTGCGACCCTTTGCTCGTAGAGGCGGTCCTCAAGCCGCAGGTGCGGAAACACTGTCAGGCAGCGTGTTTCTTAAATACAGGATTCTTCATTATTTCTTCATTTCTTCCTCCATTATAACACCTTGAGAGCTTGGTAAAAGGGATCAACGACCCAACCACTGAAAGGTAAGTAGATTTTATCCTAGAGTTAGTTAATGCATGCACTCTTAGTGGAATTTAACTAGTTGATTAGTGAAAATTTAGGAATTTGGGTAGTAACCTAGGGCCTACGAGAATTTAGAAAATTACCCGTCAATTACCTATGAAATCAAGTCAAAATCATGTATTAATGATCCTTAGGCTATGTGTGAGTGTTTCCTTCGAGAATTTTTGGAATCCGAGCATGCGGGTCCGGGGTTAGATTTTGGGATTTCTTCAAGAATGGTGAATTTGGCTAAGTAATAGGACAATTCCATGCTTTGAATATGAATTGATATATTTGTATAACATTTGGGTAGTTTTGAGTCTGTGGATGTCGAGTTCGGAATTTCCGGCGCATTCTTGACCCCGGGAGTAGGTGCGACACGAGGTGAGTCTCCTTTCTAACCTTGTAAGGGGGAACTATCCCCCTAGGTGATTTAAATGCTATATGTGATAATTGTAGGGGTTACGTTCGTACAAAGTGACGAGAGTCCGTACGTAGCGGCTATTACTATTATGTCCGGGTAGTTAGGCCCACATCACGCCTTGTGTTTTACTTGATATGAACTATATAGTTAATAAATTCAGTGTTACATGTTGCTTAGTTCCCTGAGGTCATGGAATTTGAGAAACTTGTAAGGAATTGTTCACTGAAAAGTAATTTAAAAAGGAATAATGTGTGTGCATATGACCGCTTCGCAATTTGCATTCCGCGAGCGAAGTGTGATTTTCCCCTCACTTTTATGGGAACGGGCCGTACGCCATGGCGGATTGAGAGATGCACTTTTGGTACGGGTTGTCCGATCCTCGGTAGTGCATAGAGAGGATTGAGAGAATGCACTTTTGGTACGGGTTGTTCGATCATCGGCAGTGCATAGATGTGAGTATTTTGTGGAGAAGTGCACTTCTGGTTCGAGCCGTTCGACCCTCGGCAGTGCACGGACATGACTATCTTATGACTCCGGCCGGTTGTCCTTACCCTGCATGCGCATGATTTATTTGTTACTAAATTCATGGATATTTATTTGATAGATATTTGGGGGAAAGTGAAGTGGTAATTGTTTAATTCATTCCCAGTACTTCCTTGGATTTTAGTGCCTTATATATATTTGTTGCCTCACTGCCTTTACATGTCTACCGTTTCTATCATATTCTGTTAAATTATATTGTTGGACCTTAGTAAGTGTCAGGTCGACCTCTCGTCACTACCTCTTCGAGGTTAGGCGGGATACTCATTGGGTACATATATATTTATGTACACATGCTACGCTTCTGTACTTAATTGTACAGGTTCTGAGGCTGGTGCATCTGGTTTTTGGACCGGAGCTTGACTTGATATTAGACGGACCTGACTTCACGGTGAGCTGCTTTTCCTCCTGACGATTTCCGGCAGCACCATGGGGTTTTCTTTTGCTTATTTCCCGTCTATTTCCTCCAGACAGTGGGACTGTATATTATATCTTTTGTATATTCTGTTAGTATGCCCGTAGGACTTGTGACACTAGTTCCTGGCACACACGTGTTAGTATTTATGGATTTCGGGTTTGTATATATATTGGTTCACGCCTCTTCATGACTGTTTTTGATTAAAACTGGTCATTTATCCTTGTCGAATTATGTTTTAAGTTTTAAAATTTGAGTATATGTTGAAATGTTTAATCTAATAAGAAAGAATCCTTAGTAAATTGAGAGTTGGCTTGCCTGACCCCGCTGTTGGGCGCCATCACGGCCTAAGTTAGGATTTTGGGTCGTGACATAATACTTTTCCAAAAATAATTTCAACCAGACTTAACAATAAATTAACAAGACAAGTAATCATAGAAACAACAATGGACATGAAACAATTATAACCCGAGCAATTAAATTGGAAACGGGGAGGGGATCATGTAAGCAGACAATTTGGTAGTGCATAGATACTCATCACCTCACATGTACGACACTCACATGCAGTTTCACATAACAATTTAGTTGGGGATTCCTATTCCCTCAAGTCAAGGTTAAACCAAGCACTTACCTCAATTACGCAGGTCACTCACTGTTAAATTATAGTTTTTCCTCTTGAATTCACCTCCAATGCACTACCATAATTAACGTAATATCATTAATTAATGCTAAAGAAACTAACTTTACAGAAAATTATAATTTTTCCTAAGTTTTCTCAAAAAAAAGTTAAAACTCGACCCTGGACCTGCTTGGTCCAAACTCGGGGTTTGGACCAAATTATGTTTACCCGTTCACCTACGAGCCCGAATATACAATTAGTTTCGAAATCCGTCTTCAATTCGAGGTAAAGATTTGATTTTTACAAAATTCCTAATTCTATCCAAACCCTCATTACCATGAAAATTCTTAATTTTTGATTAAAAAGTGATGAAAAATATTGGATAATTGAAATATAACCAAAAAAAATGAGTATAGAACACTTACCCCAATCCCTATGGTGAAAATCACCCAAATCCGAGCTCCCCAACTCAAAATATGACCGAATGAACAAATCCTGGTTTTATATATTTTTCTGCCAGCTATTCTACCTCGTTTCTCGTATCAAACAATCCTGAAACTCGATTTTTATGTCTCCAATGCATACCTTGTGAAATTCTGGTCAAGTTAAGCTTTTGAATCACTCAATTTGACCTTATAATGAATAAGATATGTAAATTTTAATATTTGCAAATAGTGCAGATTTTTAAATACGCCGACAGTGGTAATTTCATAATTAATCTGAAAAATCTGGCAACTTAATTCTTAGTAAAATAACCATAAAATCCTCATACGATTTCCATATTCGACAATTCTTTTTTCTACGGGTCTGTAATTACAATACATATCTAATGCTTCAATCAAAACAGAAATCAGAGTTCATTTCCTCAATATGATATCATTTATGCTTGAAGAAACTGTAACGACTCGATCGGTCGTTTTGAGTCCTAGCGCGTCGCTCAGCGGTTTGAAGTTGTGAGCATCTTCGTTTCAGGTATTATGACCCGTGGGCGTGGTCGGAATTGAATTCCAGGAAGTTTAGAATTGATTTGGAGAGCAAAATTCCCATTTCAAAAGCCTTGAGTTGGAGAAATCAATTAAGATTGGAATTTTGAGTAAACGATCTCTGAATCGAGATTTAAAGGTTCCAGCAGGTTCGTATGATGATTTCGGACTTGGTTGTATGTCCGGATCGGGTTTTGGATAACCGGGAGCGTTTCGGCTTATATTCTGGAAGTTTTAGAAGGATTTCATGAATTTGGGCTTGAAGTGCATATCAGTGAGGTTGATGTCTGTTTGGGATTCCGAGTCTAGGAATAGTTCCGTATGGTGATTCTGGAATTAGGAGCGCGATCGGAAGTGAATTTGGATGTCCGTAGGTCATTTTGGAGTAATTTGGCTAAAGATAGAATTTGAAGGTTTTTGGGAAATTCGACCGGAAGTGAAAGTTTTGATGTTAAGGTCGGAATGCGATTCCGAAAGTTGGAGCAGGTCCGTAATGTTGAATATGACTTGTGTGCAAAATTTGAGGTCAATCGGGTGTGATTTGATAGGTTTCGGCGTCGGATGTAGAAGTTTGAAATTCTAAGTTCTCAAAGAATTGGATTTGAGTGTGATTCGTGATTTCGGCGTTGTTTGATGTGATTTGAGGGCTCGAGCAAGTCCGTGTTATGTCTTGGGATCGGTTGGTATGATTGGACGGGGTCCCAGGGGCCTTGGGTGGATTCCGGGTGGTTGACGGATCAAGAATTGAAGTTTGAAGAAGTGAAAATTGTTGTCATCTGGTGTGATCCGCACCTGTGAGGATTTGGCCGCAGGTGCGTCTTGGTTGCCGCAGGTGCAAAATTGGGTCTGAAGCTGAGGAACCGCAGGTGCAGGAGTTTGGTCGCACCTGCGGAATCGCAGGTGCGAAGAGGGATCGCAGGAGTTGAAGTTGCTTGGTTGAGTCAGGGCCGCACCTGCGATGGAATTTCCGCAGGTGCGGAGCCGCAGGAGCGGCTATTGCACCGCAGGTGCGAAAATGGCTGGAGGCAGTGGGGTGTTTTAAGAACGGATTTTGGCCATTTCTTCATTTCTCTCATTTTGGTGTGGCGACTTTGGGAGCTTCAATAAGGGGGTTTACAGCAAGCATCACTAGGTAAGTGAATTCTTCCCACTCCTAAGTTAAATATGTGATCTTGCATAGGTTTGAGCATGAAATTGGAAGGAAAGTTGGGAAAACTTTGAAGAACCTAGAATATGGAAAAGAATTGAATTTTTAACCACGAATTGAGAATGAATATTTGAGTAAATTATATATTTGAGTTAGTAAAGCTGTGGGTAGAATGTATCTTCGAGAATTTCAGATTTTCGGGCACGTGGGTTCGAGGGCATTTTGGTCATTTCTCCGAGCGGGGTTGGGAAAGTATATAATCTGAATTGGTTGAGAGTATTAGGATGAATTTTCATTGCTTTGTCATTTATGTGGTAGTTTTGGAGAGTGGTGCGTCCGTTGGAGTCGTCGGAAGGGCTTGGAAACCGGTGTTGGAATTTCGGAGTGAGGTAAGTCTCATTTCTAACTTTGTGAGGGGGAATCGTCCCCCTAGGTGAATTAATTCAGTATATGCTATTATCTTTGGGGGATACGTACGCACGAGGTGACAGGAGTCCGTGCATAGCTACTATTATGCCATGTCTGAGTAGCCTAGGACCCACTAGCATGCTTTATGTGTGTACCTGTAACCCTGCCTGTAATATTAAACTGCTAATAAAAGAAAACTAGAGTTCATATTGTTAACCTTCTAAAAAGAGAATTGTTTCTGTTGTGAATATATGTGTACCTGGACTGGGTTGTATCATGGAGTACTACTAAACTGGACAAATGAGTTTCAAAAACGAAGATTTCAAAACCTATATTTCATGTTTCTTTTTTTTTTTTTAAGCAAATCCACTAGGCAAGAGCCTAGGGCTAGTTTTATTAATAATAAAAGCAAAAAAAGAACCACATAGGAGTAGTACAAAATAAGGGGGACAATAGCACCAGTGGTCTTGCCTATATGCCTTGGCTATATAATCACTCCTCTGCGCCTCTCAATGCCCTATATGGCAGCCTCATGTAGAGGAATCATGGTGTAGTTGCCGGCAAAGTCTCACGAGGGCATATAATATCAGCCGTTCGATCCTCGGTAGTGCGTAGAGAGGTTGAGAGATGCACTTTTGGGACGGGCTGGTCGATCATCGGCAGTGCATAGAGAGGTTGAGAAGTGCACTTTTGGTACGGGTCGTTCGATCCTCGGCAGTGCACGGGCGTGACTATCTTATGACTCCGACCGGTTGTCTTACCCTTGTGTGCACATGACTATTTGGTACTATTCTATTGGTATTGACTTGACATGTATTTAGGAAAAAGAAAAGTGTACATTGTTGTTTATTCTCAGTGGTTACCTTGATTTCTGTACTTGATATGTACTCGCTGCTTACTGTCTTACATGTCTATTGTATTTTATCATATTCTGTCATATATTATATTGTCGGACCCTAGTAAGTGTCTAATTTGACCTCTCGTCACTACCTCTCTGAGGTTTGGCGGGCGACTTACTGAGTACATGTTGTTTTGTACTCATGCTACACTTGCTGTGCATTTTTGTTGCACGGGTAATTTCATAGCAATGTGGACGATTCGGAGAATTAGGCGAGCTGCAGCATCCGGAGGCGATCCGCAACTGACAGAGTCTCCTTCGCACTGTATCTGTTTCATTTAAATTACCTTGTCTAGTTGTATTTCAGACAGGATTGTAATGATTGTTGAATTCTTAGAAATTGCTCATGTACTTGTGACACCGGGTTCTGGGTTATGTATTGAGATATAATTGCTTAAGTGTAATCTTTAAACCATTGTTTTTAATTAACAGGCTTTTATTTGGTTAATATGTAATTTAGGAAAAAGAAATGTTTTCATAAATATTTTAAAACCGGAAAGTTGTTTCAATTAATGAATGAGTTGGCTTGCCTGACATGGACGTACGACGCCATCACGACCTTAGGGATTTTGGGTCGTGACAGAAACGGCGGTGAAACATAAGAAAAACAAGCGCAACACAACCCAAACCTATTCAAAGCTCACTCGAGCCCTCGGGGCTTTAAACCAAACATGCACGCAAGTCTAAAAACATCATACGGACATACTCGTGCGTCAAATCATGAAAATAACATGTAAAACTATGAATTAAACCTCAAAACTTATCATTTTTCTCAAGAAGACTTCAATTTCACTATTTCTCAACCGGGCGTCCGAATCACGTCAAATAAACTCCGATTCTCACCAAACTTCATAGTTTCAAATACTATAATAAATCTGTGTCGGGCTCCAGAACCAAAATACGAGCCTGCTACCAATGATTTCAAACATTAATTCTTTTCTTTATTTCATTAATAATTCGGCAAAACACTTTTTTTCAAAAATTGATTTCTTAGGCTTGGGACTTCGAAATTCATTTCCGGGCATACGCCCAAGTCCCATATTTTACTGCGGACCTCCTGGGATCGTTGGAACACAGATCCGGGTCCATGTACTAAAAATGTTGACTCAAGTCAACTAAAACCAAATTTTAATTCTACAAATTATTATTTCTTATATTTTCACATAAAAGCTTTTAGATTTCACGTTTGCGTTGTGCACGCAAATTGAGGTAATTAAAATTAGTCTTTTTATGGCTAATAAGACTAGAATGGTGTCTAAATTAATAAATGACCCCTTGGTTCATTACAATCTCCACCTCTAAAACAAACGTTCGTCCTCGAACGGACATAGAAAATTACTTGAATTGGCAAAAAAATGTGGATATCTACTCTGCATGTCCGACTCAGATTCCCAAGTAGCTGCCTCAATAGGCTGACCTTTCCATTGCACTCAAACTGAAGGGATACTCTTAGACCTCAACTGACAAACATGCCGATCTAGAACAGCTACCGGCTCCTCCTCATAAGTCAAGTCTTTGTCCAACTGGACAGAGCTAAAATTTAACACGTGGGACGGGTCATCGTGATATTTTCGGAGCATAGAAAAGTGAAATACCGGATGAACTGAGGATAACCCTGGAGGCAACGCAAGTCTATAACCTACCTCCCCCACTCTATCAAGAATCTCAAACGTCCTGGTATACCTAGGGCTCAGCTTACCCTTCTTTCCAAACCTCATAACACCCTTCATGGGCGACACACGAAGCAATACCCTCTCTCCAACCATGAATGCCACGTCACGAACCTTACAATCGGCATAACTCTTTTGCCTACACTGAGCTCTACTTCTGTCTCTTCCCCTAATCGTAGCTGTCATTGGGGCTTCATCTCTTGTCCGGTTGTAGACGCTTTGTGCATTGTCGAGATTTGTGAGAGGACGAAAATAGACAAGTTAAATCAGCAACGGTAGAATAAATTCGCACGGTAGAGTAGGATAGAAGTGAAATTGTTCCTAACTTGATAGCCTCTGAGAGATAAGTACAGACGTCTCTGTACCGATTGTTGATACCCAATTTTTACTATATTTTTGAATATGCATAAATACCTTCAAAAATAGTATATATATATACATATATAAGCATACACAAAGTTTTTATAATTTTTCCCATAATTTTAAGGGTTTAAATGGATTTATTTTCTCCCCTTTTATTCATAAAATCCGCAATAATTAATTCCAAAATTATTCTTATGATGATTTATTCATTCAACTTCCATACATACACCAAAATGTAATTGATATAATTATTATGCATTTTTATAATTACATTTGGTATTTTTAAAGCTAAATTACATATAATTGCAATATTAGCCCATTTTAAAATATAATTATGTCTTATACGTGTAAAATTGGTCTCTATATTTTTAAAAAGATAATTATACATTTTTAATCATTTTTTCATAGAGAAATTGTTTTCAGAAAACTATTTATTATTTTATTAAAATTAAAATAGGGAAATTTGCTATTTAAATCATAGCCAAATTTGACTTTCAATTATAGCCCAAATTGAGCCCACTCCTAAATCAATTTCCTACCCAATCACCCGACCCAGATCCTACAAACTCCTACCCAAACCCGGAACCTATTTACCTGGTCTAATCCTGACCGTTGATCTCCTAGATCAATTGTCCAAATAAACCTTTTCCTTTTTAATTCCTAAAGACCCCTAACCCTGATTTATTCCCAAACCCCCGCTGCCTTCAGATGCTCTCGTCTCTTCTCTTCTCTCAACCTAACCCTAGCCACCTCAATCGCCGCCTCCCTCTCCAGCCATCTCTGGCGAACACCTTTCAACCCCAAGCCTCCAATGGTTCCCCCCTCACTGTGCTCATCATCTCTGAGGCCTTCAAGGGCCCTGGGCCATGCCGACTTGCGTCTAGGGTTTCTGTTTTGGTTGTTCATACGTTCTCCGGTGTGATTTTGGGCAAAATCACACCATATTTGTTACGATCCTTGAGGTTTACAATAGGTTCTTCTGTTTCTGTTTGGATTTTCCATTGAAACCCTAACTTTTAATCTCTTAGATCCGTGCTATTTTTTTTACGATTCAATTATGTTTCTTTCTATGTTCTACACTGATTCTCAAACCTCTCTTTAAAAATCATCGGCTTTAAGCCGTTTTACTTTTTTTAAAGTTAGGGTTTCTCAGAATTTTCTTTTTCACTTGTTTAAACTGACTTTTCTTATGATTAAACCTTTTCCTTGCATATCTCGAATGATTCTATGTTCTTACTAATTTTTCAACTCGCCTCTGTTAAAAGCCCTAAGTTTTAGATCTTCTTTGTTTTGGTTCTATGTGTTAGCATGACTACTCGATTCTTGTTAAGTTTCTGTGGTTACCATACTTGTGTTTATTGAGTCTTTAGCTTACTTGTGTGATTGTATTCATCTGGATTTGTTCATCTCTTGCCTTTTTTCGTCAAATAATGTTGAACTTGCCTATTTGCTATGACTGTTTGTCCTTCTCTATATATATGTTGAGGTTTGGAATCATGACTCTCTCTTGACTGATTCTGATTGAGAGGATTCTTTTAAAACCCTACTTGTCTGTTTAAATTAATTGATTCCATTACCTTATTTGCTGCAGTACTTTATTTTTACTGAATTATTCCTTAATTGGGGTTTTCTGAATCTAGTCATAATTGACTCTCCTATGCTTAATGAACTTTGATTCTTTCCTTATTAGTCATGTGCTGATTTTCTTGCCTTATATGCTACTTTTTCTTACCGTCTGAATTAAAATCCCTTAACTTAAGGGAATACTTGCCATGATTTTCCGATGGATTGATTCTGAATTACTTAATTACCATGATACTATCATTCTTACCTTATTTTACTACCCATTTTTCAACTATGAAAACTCTAGTCTTTCACTAACATAGACACGAACAAAAAAACATTGTTCAACTCTCTGTTTTACACACATCCATACTCTCTACTGTTCTCGTTCTGATCACCTGCTATTATCAGTCGGCTTCAAGCCAAGACTGATTATTCCACTTGCCTATTCATTATTCTGTGTTCGTCATCACCTAACTGGTATGTCCTCGATTTAGTTGAAGCTTCAAAACAATATGTTTCTTTTGGTATTTCAATTCATCTTATTTCTAATATGCTTTCACTTATGTGTTTGTTGCTCAACTTGCAATTAGTATGTAAACTTCGCTGCTTTAGTTCTTAATACGTCCCTGTGTAGCCTCAGTATGTTTATTACCCTCTTTGCATATTCCAACATGATTTTGCTTCCCCTGTGTCTTCTTCGATTCCTGGCACACCATAATGTGCACTATATGTTACTTAATCTTATGTAATTTTGAACACATATTGTACCAGAACCTTTTCTCTGAAGCTGTATGTGACCCTACTTATTGTATGTTCTCCCTATATGCTTCATACTTGTCCCCTACCCCTAAGTCCCTTCTTATGAGTGTTAGACTGATTTGGTTCTTGTTTCCTGCACTATGTGTACTGTTCAAATTCTAAGACCATTATTGTCTTACCCTCTTCCCTTTCCAAACTGTTTTCACCAAGTAATACTCTTCTATTGCTCTTCGAAACTTATTTCAAACGAGTTATTTTCAAAAGCTGTTTTCCCACCTGATCTTTTCAAAACTATGAGCACTTCCACTATACTCCTAGACCTTTAAGTTCTGCCCCCTTAGTGTGAGCATTGCTTTGGGACCCTTGAGCTCCCTCTGAACTTTGACACACAAAGGCTGGCCATTCCATACTGCACTTACTCAATTTGGTTATGAAAATCTGGGTGTGAGCACTGCCCGGGATCCTTTGAGATCCTTAAGGGACTCTCACACACCTGGATTATATGAAAGGTTGTGAACATCAGTGGCATTGAGAAATTCTGGAAATTTTGGGCCTATCAGTAGACTCCCTATAGCATAACACCTTCTTTTTCTTATTTCAATTATGTAATTTATGCAAATGGCGTGTAATAATTACTTGTAAACTACTCTGGGGTGTATAGTGGAAAGGGAAGGGGTTATTGTGTATGCTTTAGCTATTAAAAGGGTAGAAAACTTGTTATTAGGTATATATTCCTACTTGCATAATAGAGACCATGCTTAGGACTCATGTCATGCATTAGAGATCATGTTCCCTAGGACTTATACTTACTGTTTTCAGCATGTCCATCTCACTATCATATCACTTAGAGAATCCTGCGTAAAAATGTGTTAATAACCAGTACTTTGCAATCATGCTCTATGCTGCCATGTACACTTAGAGATCCTGTTTAGGGTAAACAACACTAAAATAAACTGTCACTCTTGCATCTTCTGAAATCATGCTTAATGTTGTAATTATTGTGCATTTAGAAATCCTGCTTAGGATTTTGTATATGCATCATTCCGCATCCCTATCTGTGCATTAGATATCATGTTATTAGGACTCATTCTCCGCCTAATTACCAATGCATGAAAAAGGACATAAAACTGTTTTACTATATCTCTAAACAACTAGTGATAATTCTGCATTTGATGCAACACCTAAGTACAGCATGTTTTGGAAAAACAACTCAAACAATTTCCTTAATAATCTGGGTAATTACTGAGCATTGTACTATGCCTAGGCAAGCCTTAGGTAATTTAAGTTGTCAAAACTGGAAATATGTCTATTTATGTATGTTGCTTAATTATCAACAGGATAAAATTAGTAAGTAAAACTGATTAAGACTTCCTTTCTGAGTTATGCAATAAATCTATCTTTGTTATTACCATTTAGATACCATGTTTTAGGATCTGAATCAAAAGACCTTAACTGTGTATGAGTCGTGCGGCCTATTTGCATTACTTGTGGAGGTATACTCGTGCCTTTTCTCTGCTTTTCTGTGTTTCCCACTAATTGCAGTCCTACATGTTCTTATCTGTTGCCTTAGTATTTTTCCTTCAAACCTGAGGGTCTGCCTAGAACAACCCTTATAGGATAGAAGTCCTAAATTCCTCTGGGACTAATAGGAAGGGACGGGTAACAACATGCAATAGAGTTCGATACCAACACTCGATTTAGTTACTTTCACGGGGTGGGAAAGGGTAGAATATGGATATGATGACCGGTGCGCTAATACCACGTGTAGCCCCTCTTTAAGGAGTGATTACTTGGTATTGTACTGATGTGATCCATATTGTTATAAACCTAGGATACCCTTTACATGCTTAGATCGTAATCCTTTCAAAATCTAACCTTCTTTACTATGTTTTCAAACATCTGCATGTTTAAGACTTAAATACCCTCTTATTTGATCATTTATTTGTTTGTCTGCTAAGCTGTACAAATTCACAAAAGTTGTTTGGCCGGAAACCACACTTGTGGATCCTGAGGGGTGCCTAACACCTTCCCCTTAGGATAATTTAAAGCCCTTAATTTCAAACCCGGTTTGGCCAGGAACCACGCGTGTGGTCTGGACGATAGCTCATAAGATGACCTTATCCAAAAGTCCATTGGGTTTCCCTAAACCCAAACGGACATCATCACGTTCTGTGCGTTTATTTGGAGAACTAAATGCTTTATGCTAATTGTTGATGTTAAATAGTCGAGTCTAGTGGGGGTAAGGCCCTAACCTTGTTTGACTTGTAGAAAAATGAGGCACGAAATCCCCAGATTCGGCATGGTCTCCAATATCCCTCCAAGATTCCTAAGTTAGTGGGAAGATTTACATTCTTGTGAAGTCTCGTCAGGAAATATTTGGGCAATCTACCGTCTCTCCTAGAAATCTAGCCTAACAACATGATAATAGAGGCTGCTACCCTTTTCTGGGATTATTAAAGGTCCGTGTTCCGCTTTGGGGGCATTGAAATGACACCTTTGCTGGAGGAAATAGAAGGATTGGCTGGCCTAGTATGGGAAACCCCGGGGTTGCTAATGCCTGAGAACCGCACAACAAAGGTTTCCTCAAAATGATGGGTATGAAGAAGAATGCAGAACTAGTATGCTTAAAGAATTCATACATCCTTTTTGACTACTTGTACGAAAGGTACGGTCATAGGAAATCATACCGTACCTATCGCGACGAGTTTTCCATCACATCCTTCGGACACATCCATCGTAGAGTATTCATCTTCATGTTTTGCTTCTTGGGTCTGATTGTGTTTCCAATAAAGAAGGAGAGAATCCACACCAGATTGGCCATGGTAACCAAGACACTAATGGAAGGAACTGATGGGTAAAACTTCAGTATTGTGCCAATGATCATTGCAAACATATATTGAGCCCTGGAAAAGTGTAAACGAGGGGCAAGACACTTCGAAGGCTGCAATCTACTACTTCAGCTTTAGGCTCATGGAACATCTCCAAAAGAGTGAGTACCGACAAGAAGTTCATCGAAGAGTTTGGGATGACCACATCGCTTTCCACCATCCAAAGAGAATGAATTACATCCTCGACATGTTTGCTCAGCCTGAGAACGCCAAAGGATGGGTCAAGCTCTTTGGTAATCTGACAGAAGAACAGGTTTAGTGGATGTTCGAGTGGTTTTTGACAGAGGAGTTCATCGCCCATTCCAGAGATGCACCGTTACTAATACTAATTGGTCTAAGAGGAACATACCCTTACGTCCCTCTTCGATTATGAGGCAAGCAGGTAGGAAGAAATTCATACCCAGGGTCGACAAGATGAGCCATCTTCGAGCTGACTTCCAAAATGACGATAGTCCTTACAGGTGCCAAGCACAACACATGTGGCAATGGAAGATTGTAATGGAGAAGGAAAACATCGAGCCAGACAGATATCATGCCGGTTGTACCCCTTTCTATCCTGGTTGGTTGGCAGAAAATTAGGGTGGTCTGAGCGAGCCAGGGTTCATCCAGGGCCACAGGGTTATTGATGGAAAGGCCGAGGAACAAGTCAAAAACAACCAGTTGTGCAAGAGGATCCGTGAGTGTGAGGATGAGCACCGAAAATACATGAGTCTAACAAGAAACTGATCGAGAAATGGAAGGATATGGCTATCAGCACCAACAAAAGGTTAGGGTATTTGGAGCAAGGCATAGTGGAGCTGGATAAAAAATTTCTCAAAAGGATTGATGACTGTCAAAAGGCTGGAGGGACCGACGGAGGACAACTAGCAAGAGAATACCTGTTGCTGGGACTTCGCGAGTTGGGGGAGCTGTACGAGGGAAGCAAGAATGTCGAGTCTAGGGAAGTTCCTTCTGGGACCAAGTAGCTAGGAATGTCTTTCTTTTACTTTATCAATGTAATAAGGCCAATGGCCATTAGTGACCTTTACTTCCTGTTTATTTAGTGTCGTTTTGGGATTTGTCTATTTTCTTATCAATAAAATGAGGCATTTAGCATCTTAAGTTCTCCAAATCAATTTGTCTCTAGGCCCACCTCGGGTACAAAAGAGGTCCCTAAATTAGGACGCACTTTACATTCCGCAATATGTGTTTAAATACCGCAATACTTCTCATAATCCTCACTGACTTGGCTACTTTTGTTTTTGTTTTCCTCTTTCTTTATTTATTTATTCCCCTACCCAAAGGTTAGTTCGTGCACTCTGGCATCATCCCTCCACCCTCTCCTTCTCTTAGTCCTCCCAAAGGCAAGAACAAAGGCAAAAAGAAAATGGAAGATTCAGGAAACAGCAGAAATGAGAATGTGGTTGAATGGGTAGAGGCCGCTGATGGTCAGGGTATTCGGCTTCAGAATGAAACTGTGTCGCAGTTTGAACAGAAATTGTTAAAGTTTCAAGAAGATCTTGATCAAGTTCGGAATCTGGAAAACTTTTCATTCTCCCTCAACGTCCCAGACGTCAACATCTAGAATCCTACACCTCCTCAAAACATCCCAAAATAGCAAAACCATCTCGCAGCTCATCATCACACCACCCCACCAAAGAACCAAACTCTTCCAGCACATACTCCAAACAACACCCCACTACTTATCCCAGAACCTAAGAACTCCATGAATGACCATATCCACACTCATGCTCCAGGTCACGATAACAATCCTATCTACGTGGAGACCATGCCACACTCCACTCCACCTATCACATACACACCTGAGTCTGATGAAAAGGACATGCTTATCAAGAACTTGGCCGAGGAACTTAGGAAGCTGACCAGCCAGGTTCAAGGCGTCGAGGGAATCAAGGGAGTCGAAGGGTTTAACTATGAAGACCTCTGCATACAACCCGATGTCGAACTGCCCAAGGGATACAAACCTCCTAAAGTTTAAAATGTTTGATGGTACAGGTGATCCAAGGGTCCATCTGAGAACTTATTGTGACAAGTTGGTTGGAGTATGGAAGGATGAAAGGATCCATATGAAGCTGTTCATGAGGAGCTTGAAAGGAGACGTGTTCTCTTGGTACATCGGCCAAGATCCCAAGAAATGGCTGAATTAGGTGAGCATGGCATCTGACTTTATGGACAGATTCAGGTTCAACACAGAGAACGCACGTGTTCTATCTTCAGAATTTGAAAAAGAAGCCCACGGAGACATTTCGCGAGTATGCTACTCGTTGGAGGTCCGAAGCTGCCAAGGTCAGACCCGCCTTAGAAGAGGAGCAGATGAACAAGTTCTTTGTCCGGGACTAGGACCCGCAGTACTATGAACGGTTGATGATGATTGAGAACAACAATTTCTCCGACATTATCAAATTAGGTGAACGGATTGAAGAAGGTATCAGAAGCGGTATGGTCACAAATTTTGAATCCCTGCAAGCTACAAACAAGGCTTTTCAGTTTGGTGGTGTGTCTAAGAAAAGAGACGCGGGAACCGTGATGGTTGCACAAAGAACCAAATCCCCACTCAAATACCAAACTTACCCAACACATCCACTCACATATCAACCAACCCCAAATTACCAAGAACCCTCATACCAAGCTCCACCACCAACTTATTAATCACCTCCACCACCGACATATCAACCTGCTTCACCCAGATACTCACAACCCGCTCGTGTCTACCACACTTACAATTCCCAACCATCTCATTACCAATCACCCCCTACCCATCAAAACTTCCCTAGACCTCGTCCTAATTTTGATTGCAAGCCTCCAAAACAGTATACCGCCATCGCTGAACCCATCGACCAGTTGTATGAGAAGCTCAAAGCTGCTGGTTACGTCACCCCTATCCCTGCTGCAACCCCTGAGAATCCTTCTCAATGGGTGAACCCCAACAAGTCATGTGCATACCACTACGGCATGAAGAGGAACACCATCGATGAGTGCCGCTCTTTGAAGGACAAGATACAATCCCTGATTGACAATAAGGTCATCGTGGCAAAGGAATCCGCTCCACATGTCCGCAAAAATCCTCTTCCGGACCATAAGGGGAGAGGCATCCACTTGATTGAAATAAAAGATGATTGGGACCCCGAGGGATCAATCGGTTTGATCGCAAAAGGTGATGATCCAAATAAACCTGCAGTCACTCTCAACCCGATCATAGTCCAGATTCAATCGTCTGAGGATGCTGAGGTAAATATGTCCATGCCTCTCTAGTTTGAAGCAGCATCACCTGCAAAGACACCAGTATCGATTGAAGTTGAGTTCGTGTCTTCGGAAAATGCACCTGCACCATTTGAGGTTGCAGTCTTGCCACCCCAGGCACATATTCCATTCGAGGTAAGTGTAGTTGCGCCAATCACGGTGGTGATATCGACCACGCCACCTTTCTATACAAATGATGTACCATGGGACTATACAACTGAGGCGAGAAGTAAATGCAAAGTCCAGATTGAAGAAGTTATTGCAGCTTAGGGTATGACAAGAACGGGTAGAGTCTATAACCCTGAACATCTGGTTGAATCCAGCAGGCAGGCTTCCAATCGTCCTCCCATTATCGAGACAGGTCCGGACGACCTTTGGAGGAAAGTACAGGCCAAGGAGTATTCAGTCATCGACCAGCTGAACAAAATGTCAGCGCAAATATCCGTCCTCTCTTTGCTGCAGAATTCCGAGACGCACAGTAATGCTTTATCGAAGGTGTTGAATGAATCTTATGTGCCAAACAACATCACTAGTGGAGAAATGGCTAATATGATGGGCCAAGTGTTGGAGAGTCACAATATCACTTTCCATGAGGACGAGCTGCCTCCTGAAGGGCTGGTCCACAACAAAGAACTGCACATCACTGTGCAATGTGAAGATTATTTCATCACCAGAATCCTGATTGATGGGGGATCCAGTCTTAACATATGTCCGCTGATAACGCTCAAAAAATTGGGTAAAAGGCTGCATGAGATAAAGGATGGAGCAATCAACGTGAAAGCCTTCGATGGATCTCAGAGGTCCACCATTGGTGAGATCAACCTATGCCTGCAAATGGGGCCGGCTTGGTTCGAGGTGGATTTCCATGTGATAGATGTGCCAGCGTCCTACAATCTGTTATTGGGACGACCCTGGATCCATGCTACTGGGGTCGTAGCATCAACGCTACATCAGGTAGTGAAGTTCCAGTGGAACCACCAAGAGGTGATTATTCATGGCGACGGTAGCAACCCTATTTACAGTCGCCAGACTATTCCGCTGATTGAAGGAAGAAGGAAGCTGGGTTGAGAAACTTACCACCACATTGAACGGGTCAACACTATCGACAAAGACAAATGGTGGGATAGTAAGATCGCAACTATGATGAATTAGCGAGGGTACAAGCCAGGTAAAGGGCTCGGCAAGAACCTTCAGGGGATCTCCAGACCTATCAAACTCAAGAAGCACGGCACCACTTTCGATTTGGGATACGAATACACTTGGGAAGAATTCAAAAATTGGTCGCCACCATGGCGCGATCCTTATTACCCTTTGGAGAAGCCAATACCGCATCTGAAGCAAACCTTCAAACAGGCCAACGTTATTCATGGATCAGATGAAAAAGAAGCACTTGCAGCAATGAAGAGCTTGTTTCTGGAGGATAGTGATATGGACTAATGTGTTATTCTTGAGGAGGAGGGGGAGGAATGCCCTTCCATACAGGCTGTGAGCAGAGGGACCTACCTCAAGAATTGGATTGTCAGGACAACCAAAGCCCGACGAGCCTCGGGGTAGCAAGGCTAAAACAAGCATTATTCGCTATTTTCTTTACAAAATGATTTCCTTTTTTGCATTTTAATTCTTGCAATAAAATCTTCAATGTTCAAAACTATCGTTCAGTTTATCAAAAGCATTTTTAAATTTTTTTTATGAATCATTATTTATTGCTATCATTTTTCTCTCATTACTTTACCTATACAGCATTACTATTACTTGTCTTGATGAACCGATGATTGTGACATGTAACGAGACAACACAGCAAATGGACGTGGATTCAGAAGAAGATGACATACCTGACGAGATTGTCAAAGAATTTGAGAATTTTGAGAACAGACCTAAGTCCAACCTGGACGAGACTGAAATCATCAACCTGGGAGATTCAGAAAACATCAAGAAGATACTAGGAAAGATGATAGAAAGGCGCAAGCTGTGGCACGAGAAGTTATCATTTGCCTTATTGGGATATCGCACCACAGTTCGCACCTCAACACGGGCAACTCCTATATGCTAGTTTATGGTACTGAGGTTGTTATTCCTGCCGAAGTTAAGATTCCATCTCTAAGAATTATCCAAGAAGTTGAGCTCAGCGACACAGAATGGGTAAAAAGACGTTATGAGCAACTAGCCCTCATAGACGGAAAGAGAATGAATGCAGTCTGTCATGGTCAACTCTATCAGAGCAGAATGACCTGAGCTTTCAACAATAGAGTCAAGCATAGACTGTTCACACCGGGGCAGCTGGTGCTGAAAAAGATCTTTCCACATCAAGACAAAGCCAAAGGGAAGTTCTCTCCCAACTGGTAGGGTCCGTGCATTGTTCACCGGGTACTGACAGGAGCACTTATACTTGCAGAAATGGATGGAGAAGTCTGGCCAAAGCCAATCAATTCAGATGCAGTCAAACGCTACTATATGTAATCCTTATGCTTTCTCAATGATGTAAATTGAACTACGCCCGACCTGATTCCCGTTTAAGAGAGGATATGTAGGCAGCCCTATGGGTTCGGTCACAACTCAATAAAAATTTCATTTTTCCTCGCAATTGGAAATTGGGGCAGAATTTTGAAAAGGACCCTCAAAATTCTGAAGCAAGTTCAGCCGATGGCCGCGGGAGCAACATCCAGAAGCATTCATCCATCAAACTGGGGAAGAATTTTGAGGAGGACGCTCAAAATTCTGTAGCAGGAGAGTTTGCAATGTCCCGAGCCGTGTCACGGTCAACGGTTCACCCCAAATTATTTTTTAATTATACATTATGCTTTTACAAAATCATGCTTGTTTGTTTTTGAAACAACTTTGTTTGGATACGCTGCCCCAATAACACAGACGGTATCATCAGATCAAAGCCGAACAAGTCAAGAAAAGCCAGCGGGGATACGAACTAACCCTCCCCTTTACAAAACTCACGATTTTTCTTTAGATACAGGCACAAAGAACAAACACGCAGAGAATTTTCATCACAATTACAAATGCCAAATTTTGATGTCTACACCAAGAACAAACATGGTCAAAATCACAATGCTCGAAACCGTCACACCTGCCGGCATCTTCTATCAATATAAATAATGCTCCGTAGTCGCAACGCCTGCAATAATCACAATTCCACAGTTTGTTATCATCTAAGAAATTATACTGTCATTTGTTATTGTATTTCTTGCATAAGGCTACCATTCTGCCTTCCGAAACTAAACGTTGTCTCCATCTGCATTTGCATCTTTGCATAAGGCTACCATTCTACCTTTCGAGGTTAAGCTCTACCTCCACCTACATCATGGCATAAGGCTACCATTCTGCCTTCCGAGACTAAACATTGTCTCCACCTACATTTGCATCATTGCATAAGGCTACCATTCTGCCTTCCAAGGTTAAGCTCTACCTCCATCTACATCTTTGCATAAGGCTACTATTCTGCCTTCCGAGACTAAACGTTGTCTCCCTCTGCATTTGCATCTTTGCATAAGGCTACCATTCTGCCTTCTGAGACTAAGCGTTGTCTCCATATGCATTTAAATCATTGCATAAGGCTACCATTCTGCCTTCTGAGACTAAACAGTGTCTCCATCTGCATTGCATAAGGCTACCATTCTGCCTTCCGAGGCTAAGCTCTTCCTCCAATTTACCTTTCGAGACTAACCGTTGTCTCAAGCACTATTTACTTCGCCTTCCTTTCGGGCTAAGCTCTGCCCTTTTATTCGCAAGACTAAGCTCTGTATCGTCAGCATTATTTTACTGCATTTCATGGGCTGAAATATCGTCAACTTATCCAAAGGCGTCATCGTTCGGAGGCACCATCTTCATAGCCCGAGAACATCTTGTCATGACCTGAGGATCTCTCTCAATTTTTCATATCATTATTCAAAGGCATCATGGTTGGGAGGCACCATCCTCATGGCCCGAGAACATCATTTTCATGGCCTGCGAATTCTGCATCAAGCAATTCATAGCCCAGGACGTCATGGTCTGAGGACTCCATCCTTAACCGTCCGAAGACAACATTCATGGTCCAACGGGAATTCGCATTATGTTTTAATTACGCACGATATATGCTTATATTATCTATTTGCGGGAAATCCGGCAAGCAATGGCCATCTCGGCAGGATCGGTCCTGCTCCAGTTCTCCTAACAACCCTGTAAGCCGTTTGTGCACCTAACCCTATACTTTGCGTCCGTTCTTGTAAAACTTCATCGACATACTTCGCCGATGACTCCTGAACTACATACGGCCTGCTTCTTGTAAAACCAGGGATATGTAGGCAGCTCAGAAACCATGGCACGACCTAAATCTTTTCAAACCGTTTCGCTCAGTCAAAATTGGCCATCATATCCTTACCCGACAACTCTTTCATCCTTCCCGTGTAAAGAGGGACAGCTGTTGATACCCAATTTTTTCTAGATTTTTTAATATGCATAAATACCTTCAAAATAGCATATATATTCATATATAAGCATACATAAGGTTTTTATAATTTTTCCCATAATTTTAAGGGTATAAATGGATTTGTTTTCTCCACTTTTTATTCATAAAATCCGCAAAAATTATTTCCAAAATTATTGTTATGATGATTTATTCATTCACATTCTATACTTACACCAAAATGTAATTAATATAAATTTTATGCATTTTATAATTACATTTGGTATTTTTCAATCTAAATTGCATATAATTGCAATATTAGTCCATTTTAATATATAATTATGTCTTATACGTGTAAAATCGGCCTCTATATTTTTAGAATGATAATTTTACATTTTTAAGTATTTTTGCATACAGAAATTGTTTTCAGAAAACTATTTATTATTTTACTAAAATTAAAATAGGGAAATTGGCTATTTTAATCATAGCCAAATTTTGCTCTCAATTGTAGACCAAATTGAGCCCACTCCTAAATCAATTTCCTACTCAATTACTCGACCCATATCCTATAAACTCCTACCCAAACCCGGAACCCATTTACCTGGTCTAATCCTAACCGTTGATCTGGTCAGAAAACTATTTATTATTTTACTAAAATTAAAATAGGGAAATTGGCTATTTTAATCATAGCCAAATTTTGCTCTCAATTGTAGACCAAATTGAGCCCACTCCTAAATCAATTTCCTACTCAATTACTCGACCCATATCCTATAAACTCCTACCCAAACCCGGAACCCATTTACCTGGTCTAATCCTAACCGTTGATCTGGTCAGAAAACTATTTATTATTTTACTAAAATTAAAATAGGGAAATTGGCTATTTTAATCATAGCCAAATTTTGCTCTCAATTGTAGACCAAATTGAGCCCACTCCTAAATCAATTTCCTACTCAATTACTCGACCCATATCCTATAAACTCCTACCCAAACCCGGAACCCATTTACCTGGTCTAATCCTAACCGTTGATCTGGTCAGAAAACTATTTATTATTTTACTAAAATTAAAATAGGGAAATTGGCTATTTTAATCATAGCCAAATTTTGCTCTCAATTGTAGACCAAATTGAGCCCACTCCTAAATCAATTTCCTACTCAATTACTCGACCCATATCCTATAAACTCCTACCCAAACCCGGAACCCATTTACCTGGTCTAATCCTAACCGTTGATCTGGTCAGAAAACTATTTATTATTTTACTAAAATTAAAATAGGGAAATTGGCTATTTTAATCATAGCCAAATTTTGCTCTCAATTGTAGACCAAATTGAGCCCACTCCTAAATCAATTTCCTACTCAATTACTCGACCCATATCCTATAAACTCCTACCCAAACCCGGAACCCATTTACCTGGTCTAATCCTAACCGTTGATCTCCCAGATCAACGGTCCAAATAAACCCTTTCCTTTTTAATTCCTAAAGACCCTTAACCCTGATTCATTCCCAAATCCCCGCCTCCTTTAGAAGCTCTCGTCTCTTCACTTCTCTCAACCTAACCCTAGCCACCTCAACCACTTCCTCCCTCTCCGACCATCTCCAGCGACAACTTTTCAACCCCAAGCCTCCAATGGTCCCCCCTCACCTTGCTCATCATCTCTGAGGCCTTCAAGGGCCCTGGGCCATGCCGAATTGCGTCTAGGGTTTTTGTTTTTGTTTTTCATAGCTTCTTCAGTGTGATTTTGCATTTTGGGCAAAATCACACCATATTTGTTACGATCCTTGAGGTTTACAACAGGTTCTTCCATTTATATTTGGGTTTTCCATTGAAACCCTAACTGTTAATCTCTTAGATCCGTGCTATATTTTTTTACGATTCAAGTATGTTTCTTTCTATGTTCTACACTGATTCTCAAACCTCTATTTAAAAATCATCGGCTTTAAGCCGTTTTACTTTCTTTAAAGTTAGGGTATCTCGGAATTTTCGTTTACACTTGTTTAAACTGACTTTTCTTTATGATTAAACCTTTTCCTTGCATATCTCGAATGATTCTATGTTCTTCTTGCTTTTTCAACTCGCCTCTGTTAAAAGTCCTAAGTTTTAGGTCTTCTTTATTTTGGTTCTACGTGTTAGCATGACTACTCGATTCTTATTAAGTTTTTGTGGTTACCATACTTGTGTTTATTGAGTCTTCACCTTACTTTTGTGATTGTATTCATCTAGATATTCATCTCTTGCCTCTTTCCGTCAAATAATGCTGAACTTGCATGTTTGCTATGACTGTTTGTCCTTCTCTATATATATGTTAAGGTATGGAATCATGACTCTCTCTTGAATGATTCTTATTGAGAGGATTCTTTTAAAACCCTACTCGTCTGTTTAAATTAATTGATTCCATTACCTTATTTGATGCAGTACTTTATTTTTACTAAATTATTCCTTAATTGGGGTTTTCTGAATCTAGTCATAATTGACTATCCTATGCTTAATGAACTTTGATTCTTTCCTTATTAGTCGTGTGCTGATTTTCTATCCTTGTATGCTACTGGTTCTTACCGTTTGAATTAAAATCCCTTAACTTAAGGGAATATTTGCTGTGATTTTTTGATGGATTGATTCTGAATTCCTTAATTACCATGCTACCATGATTCTTACCTTATTTTACTACCCGTTTTCAACTATAAAAACTCTAGTCTTTCACTAACACAAACACGAAAAAAATAAACATTGTTCGATTCTCTCTTTTACACACATACATACTCTCTACTGGTCTCCTTCTGATCACCTGCTATTATCAGTCGGCTGCAAGCCAAGACTGATTATTCTACTTGCCTATTCTTTATTCTGTGTTCGTCATCACCTAACTAGTATGTCCTTAATTTAGTTTAAAGCTTCAAAACAATATGTTTCTTTTGGCATTTCAATTCATCTTATTTCTAATATGCTTTTACTTATGATTCTATTGCTCAACTTGCAATTAGTATGTAAACTTTTTTGCTTTAGTTCTTAATACTTCCCTTTATAGCCTCAGCATGTTTACTACCCCCTTTGCATATTCCAACATGATTCTGCTTCCCCTCTGTCTTCTTCGATTCCTGGCACACAACAATGTGCACTATATGTTACTTAGTCTTATGTAATCTTGAGCACATGTTGTACCAGAACCATTTCTCTGAACCTGTATGTGACCCTGCTTATTGTATGTTCTCCCAACATGCTTCATACTTGTCCCCTACCCCTCAGTCCCTGCTTGTGAGTGTTAAACTAATTTGGTTCTTGTTTCCTGCTATATGTGTACTGTTCTAATCCTGAGACCATTATTGTCTTACCCTCTTCCCTTTCCAAACTGTTTTCACCAAGTAATACTCTTCTATTGTTCATCAAAACTTATTTCAAACGAGTTATTTCAAAAGTTGTTTTCCCACCTGATCTTTTCAAAACTATGAGCACTTCCACTATGCTCCTAGACCTTTAAGTTCTGCCCCCTTAGTGTGAGCATTTCTTTGGGACCCTTAAGCTCCCTCTGAACTTTGATACACAAAGGCTGGACATTCCACACTGCACTTACTCAATTTGGTGATGAAAATCTAGGTATGAGCACTGACCGGGATCCTTTGAGATCCTTCGGGGACTCTGACACACCTGGATTATATGAAAGGCTGTGAACATCAGTGGCATTGAGAAATTCTGGAGATTTTGGGCCTATCAGTAGGCTCCCTATAGCATAACTCCTTCTTTTTCTTATTTCAATTATGTAATTTATGCAAATGGCCTATAATAACTACTTGTAAACTACTCTGGAGATGGATAGTGGAAAGGTAAGGGGTGACTATGTATGTTTTAGCTATTAAAAGTGTAGAAAATATGTTATTAGGTTTATATTCCTACTTGCGCAATAGAGACCATGCTTAGGAGTCGTTTCATTCATTAGAGATCATGTTCCCTAGGACTTATACTTAATGTTTTCAGCATGTCCATCTCACTATCATATCACTTAGAGAATCCTGCTTAAAAATGTGTTAATAACCAGTACTTTGCAATCATGCTCTATGTTTCCATGTACACTTAGAGATCCTGTTTAGGGTAAACAACACTAAAATAAACTGCCACTCTTGCATCTTCTGAAATCATGGTTAATACTGTAATTATTGTGCATTTAGAAATCCTGCTTAGGATTCTGTATATGCATCATTCTGCATCCCTATCTGTGCATTAGATATCATGTTTTTAGGACTCATTCTCCGCCTAATTACCAATGCATGAAAAAGGACATAAAACTGTTTTATTATATCTCTAAACAACTAGTGATAATTCTGCATTTCTTGCAATACCTAAGTACAACATGTTTAGGAAAAACAACTCAAACAGTTTCCTTAATAATCTGGGTAATTACTGAGCATTGTCCTACACCTAGGCAAGTCTTAGGTAATTAAACTTGTCAAAACTGGAAATATGTCTATTTATGTATGTTGCTTAATTATCAACATGATAAAATCAGTAAGTAAAACTGATTAAGACTTCCTCTCTGAGTTATGCAATAAATTTGTCTTTGTTATTATCATTTAGATACCATGTTTTAGGATCTGAATCAAAAGACCTTAACTGTGTATGAGTCGTGCGGCATATTTGCATTACTTGTGGAGGTATACTTGAGCCTTTTCTCTGCTTTTTGGTGTTTTCCCACTAATTGCAGTCCTACATGTTCTTATCTGTCGCCTTAGTGTTTTTCCTTCAATCACAAGGGTCTGCCTAGAACACCCCTTATAGGATAGAAGTCCTAAATTCCTATGGGATTAATAGGAAGGGACGGGTAACAACATGCAATAGAGGTCGAGAAAAACACTCGATTAGTTACTTTCACGGGATGGGAAAGGGTAGAATATGGATATGATGACTAGTGCGCTAATACCACGTGTAGCCCCTCTTTAAGGAGTGATTATCGGGTATTGTATTGATGTGATCCATATTGTTATAAACCTAGGATACCCTTTACATGTTTAGATATTAATCCTTTCAAAATCTAACCTTCTTTACTATTGCCTCAAACATCTGCATGCTTAAGACTTAAATCCCCTCTTATTTGAACCTTTATTTGTTTGTTTGCTAAGGTGTACAAATTCACAAAAGTTGTTTGGCCGGGAACCATACTTGTGGATCCTTAGGGGTGCCTAACACCTTCCCTTTAGGATAATTTCAAGCCCCTTTGGTGTCCTTACATACCTTTAAAAATAATTTGGTGGCGACTCTCAAAAACAAAAACCCCTTTCCCAAAAGAAAAGAGTTGTCCCAACCGAATGTCATAAAACCCGATCTCCATGAGGAAAGAGGGGGCGCGACACCGATCCTTCAGACTCTACCAAGTTCGTTCTTGAATTGTGAGACCTAAGCAACCTAGTTCTCTGATACCAACTTGTCACGACCCAAATTCCCAACCTTAGGGATCGTGATGGCGCCTAACACCACACTTGCTAGGCAAGCCAATGTTAGAGTTTGATTAGCTATTTTCCTTTGATTATCCATTTAAACATAATAAAATAAATTTAAAGAAACCTTAATCTAATGGTTTTCAAAAAATAACTCCAAGTATAAAATAATAAGCAAATAAATAGACCAAGCCACGAACTAATTATATAAATAACTCTAAGACTACCCCAGGGTCTGGTGTCATAATTCACGAACTACTAAAGAATACTACAATCAATGGGCTGAAAGAAATGATATAAATGTTTTAGGAAAATTATAAAACAGTCTCTAAGAACTAAGAGAAGACTCTCGGGATTTGCGAATGCCGGCAGATATACCTCGTGTCTCCGGATAATGAATAGCGGCTACTAAAAATCTCTACTGCTGGCCGGTACCTGGATCTGCACAAAAGAGTGCAGAGTGTAGTATCAGTACAACCGACCCCATATACTGAGTAAGTGCCGAGCCTAACCCCGATGAAGTAGTGACGAGGCTAAGGCGGGGCAATTATAACTTAACCTGCGACAATATATGTGTATAATAAAGTATTAAAATAATTCTACGCAAACAGAAAAATATAACTTTAACAATAAATAAATAAATAAAATAACTCAGCCACCTATTCCAGGTCTCGACGTCACCAAAATTTCACACAACTTTCCAAGTTTCCAAATCTTTGTAATTAAAATCAGTAAAACATAAATATTCTCCCTCATCACTGTCTTGTTGATGCGTACAACCCGATCCCACCTATCCACCCTTATCACTATCATTTATTTCCTCTGTTCCCCCTTATCACTATCATTTATTTCTCCTGTCCACCCTTATCACTATCATTTATTTCCCCTGTCCACCCTTCTCACTATCATTTATTTCCCCTGTCCACCCTTATCAGTATCATTTATTTCCCTTGTCCGCCCTTATCACTATCATTTATTTTCCCTACCCGCCCTTATCACTATCATATTGTCCACCCTTATCACTATCAATTGATTTATTTATCAAAAAACTTTTACAATTCAGGCCAAGCCTTTCACAACACGTTTATCTCAACAATTGTAAACAGAAAACTGTACT
>ML423557.1:9501-158712 GCA_005239525.1 Nicotiana knightiana
CCCCCCCCCCAAATAAAAAAAGTATTGTCCTCAATGCTAAAAGCAAAAATAGAATAGGGGAGGGGTAGAGAGTAAAGAGAACTCCCTATGAGGCCTCTATTTGCATGGGGTCACTGGTGGGGTCCTGTGATTGTCCAGACTCATCATCCCCCTCGGGGTCCTCCAGCTCAATCTCCAAGTCCTCTGTCTGGGGTATCACCACTCTCCTCACCGGCTCTCTATCAGCCTCCTGCTCTGGTATCTATGCTGGGTGAGCTGTCTGTGCTGCAGGGGCAGTTTCTCCCATAAGGAGATCTAGAGGAATGTTACCGGCGGAAGTGAGCTTCGCCGCCTCCTTCTTCAACTCTTCTTGACCCTTCTTTACTTTCCTCACATGTTTACCCAGCTCCTTGATTACCTTTTCATGTGCACCCAGAGACTCCAGAATCTTCTTTTGGTTGTCAAGAATACTCTTCAATGATTCCTCCACTGATGGAGGCATCTGGAGCTGTGTTGGAACTGCCTGAGTTGCTACTACACTGGATAAGGTAGATAGCTTTGGTGTAGCTACATGTATCCAGTTGTTGATGCCAACCAAAGTATGATTAACCCTCAGATAAGTCTAAGGGTATGCTGATGAAGAAGGCACTGATGGTGAGATAGAAGTAGATGTCCTGGAGGGTGGATGTGGCATGGCAGCAGATGACCCCTCGGCAGTGGAAGGCTCGGACCCAGTTGCCACTACCCCTGGATCTTCAGACTGACCAGTGGAGGTGGTGGATTTTCCCTTGGACTTGGGGTTGTCTAGACCTTGAAGGTTGTACTAGGAGAATGCCCTTTTTGGCTTCACTTTGGTGTCAAAGTCCCTCCCTTCCACTCCCTGGTCCTCTAAGAACATGGTGAGGAAGTTTGGGAAGGGATACGATCTTTCATCCTTTCCAATAGCTCTGGTAATAACTCTGGCCATAATGTTCCCCACATTTATTAGGAACCCCGCCATGATAGCCGCCACAACAATCGCCTGGGAGACCTGCATATCGTTGTCATGCTGAGTAGGGTCTATCCGGCTGCACACAAAAGTGGACCACCCCTTTGCTTCAAAGCTTAAAGTGTTCCTAAATATTGGAACCCCCGGTGTAAGCCAAGTTGGAGTAGACCCAGGAATGGCTATCACCGATGCAAGCCATGGGCGGGCTAATTCATCCAAAGCCACCTTTTCCAGATAGAGCGACTCATTCTCATCATTGAAACCAACATAATCATTTAAAGACTTTCCATCAAACATAATTTTACGGTTCCGGACCTTGGTCAAATATGTGCCCTTTTTGATGTGGGCGACATTTGCATAGAACTCTTTGACCAAATACTCATTGTCTTCTGGTAGCTTGCTGGTGAACAACTTCCATCCCACTCTTTCATTGAAATGTCTCTTGACGTTGGGGTTGTGGGGTAGAAGATATCTCTCAATGAAGTCCCTCTCAAGTAAGAGTGACCTTTGAGGCCACCATTCCCGGAACTTGCGACAGGCCCCAGTACAAGTATCACCACCTCTCCGTCATCGGGACATCGTCATCACTATCAACATTCACTGTGGCTGTTGTGGAGGTTGGAGTTGCAGCAGTTGGGGCAGGAGGTGTTGGAGTCTCACTATCTCCTTCAGAGCCAGACCCGGATAAAGAGGTAGATTTATTTACAAGCCTGTAAGGCTGAGATTGTGCCTCTTGTGGGGTTTGGGCAACCTTCCCCTCAAAAATCTCTCGGGAGGGGACATATTCACTAGTCTCTGAAGTGTCTAGAGTGGGTCTCCAGAGGGTCTGTTTATTACCAATGATTCTTTTAGGAGCTAGGGGTGCTGTCTCTTTTCCTCTCCCCCGGCCCCGGGAGGAATCTACCCTCCCTTGTTGTTGTTCTGGACCACCTCGAGATCTAACCATTATCTGCATACACAATCACTGAAAGCTCATTAGCAATGTTATTCAATCAATTATGAAATGAAAGTAGATAAATGATCACTATGTTTAACAGAGCAGTGGTCCGCTGACACCAGAAAAAGGGTCGCAGCCGCGGACTGGCCACCACGGTTCGCGTAAAAAGAGACGCGGCCACGAAAGACTAGTGCTCAAACTACCCAGTCTCTAAAGTTGAGTCATCGCTGACCGCGTAAATCAGGGCGCGGTCGCGAAATAAGAAATGCTGACCGCGTAAAAATGAACGCGGTCGCGGACCCATTTGAATGACTCTCTGAAGTTTAGGAACGCAGTCTGCGAAATTATAAGCGCGGCCGCGTAATGTTAATCGTTGACCGCGAAAATAACTCCGCGGCCGCGAACAAGCAACCCATTTTAGCATAGCCAAGCTTATGAACGCGGACCGCAAAATTTAGGCCGCGGTCCGCGGAATTCAAAATGCACAGGCACCGGTGAAGGTTTTACGACCTAGAGTTTTCAATTATAAAAAGTTTTTGTAATTAAACAGCAGAACGAACAACCTCATCCCCCATTAGGCCTGAAAATCAATTACCTATCTGAATTAACCCTCAATTGTACATTATTTTGACTTAGTCTTGTATTAACCCTAATGTTGATACTCAATTTTTTCCTATAATATTTTTTAAAATGCATATATACCTTCAAAACTATGCATTAGCATCAATTGCTATTTTTCCATAATTTTTGCATTTTTAGGGATTTTAATTAATTTATCTCAGTATTTTATTTACGTAAATAATTAAAAATTGCATCACAAATAACTTTATAACATTTCATGTTTTAATTTTGTTTTCTATATTCATATTAAGCTTAAACTACTGCACAAATAGCCATATTTACATTTTTGGGTTATAATTGTAATAACTTTGCAATAATAGCCCACGAGTGCATAATTACCTTATTTCACAAGAAAATGACCTTTTGTATTTTTATAATATTATTTAATTATTTTAAATAAATTTTATGCATAAAAATTATTTTTTATCATTTAGTAACTATTTTTACAAATTATTTTATCAATTAAGTAGGTATTTAACAAGTAGCCTCTTTTAATTTGGTTTAATTTCGGACCTTAGCCCATATTATTACCCCCAGTCCAATTTAAATAATAGCCGAAGCCCAATTCTTAAACACGTCCAAACCCCATATGGAATCCTGGCCATTGATCTCAGAAGATCAACGGTCCAGGATCTATTTCCTTTTTTAATTAACCTAACCCCTAACCCTTCTCATTCATTCACTCAACCCGGACGCCCTTGAATCCCTCCTCCTCTCCATTCTCTCTCAAATTCACCCAAATCCTAACAGCCGTCACCAGCGAGAACCCCCTTCTATGATGTTTTAGTGCCTTCTCCACTAGTCTCATATACTCCCTGGCTCTTTGATTTCATGATTCCTTGTGGAGATCTCAAGGAAAGCCAATCTGTTCCGGTCTGAAACTTGTTCACCAGCCGGTCTCAGGCCATTTTCGTTTGTGAGTATGGATTTCCTCTTGTTTTTGGTACGAATCCATGGTTTTTTTTTTTTACCAATTCTCTTCATCTCTACTATTTTCTGAAAACCCTAGTTCCCTATTGTTCGATTCTTCTCAGATCTTTATAGATCTGAAGTGATTCGAGTATTATTAAGTATTTTTCTTTAAAAATCCCTTGTTTTAATTAACTATTTCAATTTTAGTCACTCCTTTTAAAACTAGGGTTTCTTCCCAGACTTTTTTCAAAGATTTTTACTTTCAAATGCTTAATTTGTTCATCTCTTTACGTGTTTGGTTAATCTTCACATGCATGCTCGAACCCTAAATGTTTCTGTGAGTTATATTGATTTCTTCAATCTTGTTTCGATATTGTGGTTATCTCTATGAACCAGTCATATTATCTCATTCTATTTAGGAACTTAAACGATTTTCCTTGTTAAAATCAGTATTTTGTGAGATTTCTACTTGATTGAATTCTGTTAAGGATTTGAACGATTTCTTTCTTGTTAAAATCAGAACCATTTGGTATTCTTACTTGGTTGATTTCTATCTAAGGATTCAAATAATTCTTTCCTATAAAATCAGTACTCTTCGAAGATTTTTATTGATTGTTTCCTATTAATTGCCCTGTTAAAATTCGTGTGCTGGGATTTTACTGGTTTCCTTATTTGTGACCCTTTTCCCTATTTTACTTGCCTTAATTAGTTGTCCGTATAATTTTGGGATTCTTACTGATCCCTTATTTGGTATGAATTGGGATCCTTGCCTTAATTAGCCCCCTGTTGTTACTGTTAATCAATTACCCCAAATTAAATGGGTCTATTTCGAACTCCTTTAGGTAAATTAATTTTGTGATTCTGTGATTATCCTTAATTGACTGACTTCTGATTCTTTTACCTTATTATTCTGCTCCTAAAGTATAATATATACACTCTTGTTTTACCTCTCAAGGACACAAACAATAGTTCAAACACACACTCACAAAAAGTTTCTCTCATCCCTCTTTCTGCTACTTGTGTTCATCGTTTGTCTAGCCGGCTGAAAGCCAAAGCTAGACTGTTGAATCCTGCCTACTTTACCTTTTGCTTTTGCTTCCTTAACTGTTACGCTTCTATCTCTAATGTCGTTATGAAGTTCAAACCTATGTGATTATCTGCTGCTCCATGATCCATGTATTTTCTGCACTAGTTCAATCGCTTATTTATTCAATGCTATATTCTTTCCTGTTTACTGCATTGATCATGCATCTTTAAGTTCATTCTTTCATGTCTACTGCTTTAATCAGCATGATGTTCCTGTTTAAATTTCCAGTCTGTTTATTGCTTTAAACCAATGGATACTTCTATGTTTAATGCTCTTATCTCTTCTGTCCACTAACTTCAATTGGCAAGACTAACTCTTTGTAATTAGACCCCTGCCTCAGCATGACTATTCCTAAACTTAATCTCTGTGCTTTAGTGTTGACTACTAATTTAGCATCAAGTATTATTTTCCTATTAAGACTCTAAATAAGTAGTCTGTGTTCTAATGGATGCTATGAATTTGGTTGTTGGATGTCAATTGAGCCTTGTCTGTCCTTTTTGCTCAATGTGCTCTATTGTTTTGTGTTTCTGATTCCTGTATTCGCAACCTCTGATCCCTATCTATAAAATTGTCTGTCCTCATATAGAGTTAATTAACAGACCAAGTTTGAATCTGAATGGTATTAAGCTTTGCGACGTTGTTGTTGTTTATTGAGCCTTTGCTTTCCTCAGAATGTTTTCAAAATGTTTTTACGCTTAATATGTTTTTCTCAAACTGTGTCCATTTCTAAAGTATTATTTTACTCCTAAATGTTTTACTCCTCTACTGCTTTCCCATAGTTATTCCAACTATGTCAAGCACTCTCACTTCTACTCTTAGATTACTTAAGTTCTGCCCCTCCATTGTGTGTACTGTCTAGGAATCCATGAGATTCATCCGAACTCTAGCACACTAAGGCTGGCCTTTTCCACACTGCACATAATCACTTCCCTACTCAAGGATCTTGGTGTGAGCATTACCCGGGATCCCTGAGGTCCTTAAGGAACTTTGACACACCAGGACACCCTACTGGCTATGAGACCTTGGCATCAAGGATTGTTTTGAAGGCTTGGTATTTCCATGCTCACTTTGGGCCTATCTCAGGCTCCCTATAGCCTAGTTTATATTTATTATGTAATTCATTTATTTATGGTCTGTAATAATACCCGTTGTAAACATATATTGGGGAAATAGTAAAAGGGAGGGATTCATATATGGATTTTTGTAGGGAGACCGGGTAGAAATCATATTTTAGGTTTATATTGTGTTTACTTGCAGTATCCTGCTTTTAGGTCTATGTTGTGTCTACTTGCATTAGAAATCATGCTTTAGGTTTATTTTGTGTTTACTTGCAGCAGAAATCTTGCTTTTAGGTCTATGTTATGTCTACTTGCATTAGAAATCATGATTAGGGCTCATATTATGTTATTCGTATTAGCAATCATGCTTTAGGCTTATATCATGTTTACCATGTTTTTAGATCACTTAGCATACTAGGCAATGTATTATAGGCTCATTACCTCATTTGTCACGGAATTATGTTCTTCATAATCATGATCACCTAGAAACCCTTAAAATGTCCATCCTTGGTGTGCATTAGAAATCCTGCTTTAGGACTGTGTTTTTATTCACTTTAAATCGTGTCTACATCGCCTAAGTCAATGATCGTCCTGTTTATAAGAATGTTTAAAAGCAATTTCAGCACCTAGACGAGCATGTTTATAGGACGTATTAAAACTCAAACTTTTTGCTTTCCTTTAGTCAATTTCCAGAATTTTGGCATTTTTAGACAGCATGTCATAGGGTATCTCTGAACCACGCCTAGGCAAGCCTATAGGTAATTAAGGCTTTATAAAAATTATAAAAACTATGATTTGTTTATTTGTGACTGCCCAGATTCAACAGGTTCTAAAAATCAGTAGGCAAACTGATTAGGTCTTTACCACTTTGCCTTAACATAATGCTGCACATTCTCTGTTTGTCAAGCTCACTTAGATATCATGTTCTAGGACCTTGACTGAAACATCTGAAATCTTTTTGTTTGAGACGTGCTAGTTGCCTGTTTATTTGTGGAGGTAAACATGTGCCCTTAATTGTTGTCTTACTTGACAGTCCTGTTTGTTCTTTGTTGTCGCTTAGATTTTCCCTTTTAAACACTTTAGGAGAGTCTAGAACTGCCTACAAATAGAGGTCTTAAACACCTCCGGGACTGCAAGGAAGGGACGGGTAATGCACTCTTAGAGTTTGTTTAGTTAAAACCATTTATACAATCGCTAAGGGGACGGTAATCGGGTAGTAAAAGGATATGATGACCTGTGCGCTAATGTCACGTGTAACCCCTCTAGTTGAGGAAGGATTACCGGGCATTGTACGGATGTGATCCTATAGGCTAATAACTTAGGATTTCCCAACTATTTACATATGTGTGCTTACACTGCTTACCTATTAAACTTCCTTTATCTTATTTACATATGTGTGCTTAGACTACTTATCTGTTAAATGACTAATTCATTAAGTAAGTTTGGTCGGGACCCACATTTGTGGACCTCGAGGGGTGCCTAACACCTTTCCCTCAAGGTAATTTCAATCCCTTACCCAATCTCTGGTAATGTAGACTGGTTTCATGAGTTACTTGCATTAGGTGCCCTAACGCACCTTAAATCCGTTAGGCGGCGACTCTTCAATTTCTATACCACCTTTCCCAAAAGGAAGGGAGTTGCCCCAAATGAATGTCGAAACCTGATTCCGCGAGGAAAAAAAGGGCACGACACCTAACCAAAAGAAAAACAAAAATGGAACTAAAAGAATAGTAAAGAAAGAACTAAAAGGAAGATTAAGAAATTTAGTATACTGGTTGTTTGATTTGTGGTTGAAATTAACTTCTTGATTAATAAATGAATTCAAGATGCATACCAATAGAAGATGAACAGTGATGTATGGGTTTGAGAAGTGATAGTTCAAAAAGGTTAAAAGGATATGGGCCCTTCTATTATACTCAAAACAGATGGACCCACCGACCTACCTAGGCATGGCCGCGGAATTTCATCGCAATCCGCACTTTTAGATTTTTGAAGAGTTGTTGCTTGACCAACTCCGCTGACAGTGGAAAAAGAGGCGCGGTTGCAAAACAAGCACCAATGATCGCGAATTAACGGATGCGGATGCAACTTTAGAGAGTTGTCATTCGGGGCTTTCAAGTCCGCGTCCGCTGAACATTTAAGCCCCTGCGAAAAAGCTCCCACTGACCGCATAATTTTGAGAGCGGTCAGCATAAATCCCATCCTTAGCCAAATTTTTCCAGCAACAATCCTGCACTATACAAACAATTCCTACACAAATCTCACAACCAGTTAGTTCAAAATAGAGCTTAATCTAAGAAGAAAAATGAAAAAGAAAGAAAAAAACACTTGGGTTGCCTCCCAAGAAGCACCTGATTTAACGTCGCGGCACGATGCAGGTTATCATCATCATTGGAACTTGATCAAGGACACCACGTCATTGTCATCAAACTTGCCCAAGTAATGCTTCACACAGTGCCGATTAACCCGGAAGATTTCACCATTTTTGTTTTTCAAGTCAAGAGCACCAAAAGGTTTTACATGAACTACTTCAAAGGGACCACTCCATTTGGACTTAAGCTTTCCCGGAAACAAACGTAATCAGGAGTTGAAGAGAAGGACCAAATCACCCTCCTTGAATTCCTTATTTCGGGCATATTTGTCGTGCAAGTATTTCATCTTCTACTTGTACAATGATGAGCTTAAATAGGCATGAAACCGGAACTCATCTAGCTCATTAAGTTGTTCCACCCGGAGATTTGTTGCAACATCCCACTCAAGATTTAACCTCTTCAAGGCCCACATGGCTTTATGTTCAACCGGCAGATGGCACATTTTCCCAAATACCAACCGATACAGAGACATACCAATTGGAGTCTTAAATGTAGTCCTATAATCCTACAACGCATCATCGAGCTTCCTTGACCAATCCGTTCTATTTGCATTCACAGTTTTTGACAATGTGCTTTTGATTTCCTTGTTTGAGATCTCCACTTGTCCACTAGCTTGGGGGTGTAAGAAGTTGACACCTTGTGATTGACACCGTACTTTAAAAGCAAAGTGTCAAATTCCCTATTGCATAAATGAGACCCCCCATCAATGATGATTGCTCGAGGAGTACCAAATCGTGTGAAGATGTTTTTCTTGAGGAACGCCATCACACTCCGGGCCTCGTTGTTGGGAAAAGCCACGCCTTCCACCCACTTGGAAACATAATCAACCGCCACCAGAATTTAAGTGTTTCCACACGAACTCACAAAAGGCCCCATGAAGTCTATGCCCCACACGTCAAAAAATGTCAACTTCAAGAATAGTGGTGAGAGGTATTTCATCCTTCTTTAATTCCCCCAGCTCTCTGAAATTCATCACATCTCTTGAGAAGCTCACTTGTATCCCTATCAGAGTTGGCCAATAGAAACCACAACTAAGAACCTTGGAAGGAGTTCTCGCCCCACCATGATGACCACCGTAAGACGAGGAATGACAAGCATCAAGTATACTCACTTGCTCCTCATCTGGGACACATCTACGAATCACCCAATCATTGAAAATCTTGAACAAATAGGGCTCATCCCAATAATGGTCCAAACTGTCCCGTTTGAGTTTCTTCCTTTGGTTAGAAGAGAGCTCACACGGGACAATGCCGATAACAAGGAAATTAGAAACATCTGTGAACCAAGGAATATCATTCAAAGAAATGGAGAGGAGTTGCTCATCCGGGAATGCATCATTAATTTCAAGACCATCTTTGGGCCTCCCTTCCTCTTCTACATGGGACAAATGATCCGCTACCTAATTTTCACTTCTTTTTCTATCAATGATCTCGAGGTCAAACTATTGAAGCAACAAAACACATCTTATCAATCTAGCTTTCGAGTCCTTTTTGATCATCAAGTAACAAAGTGTTGCGTGATCGGTGTGAACAATCAATTTGGCACCCATGAGATAAGGCCGAAACTTTTCCATGGCAAACACAATTGCTAACAACTCTTTCTCTGTCAACGTATAATTGACCTGGGCATCATTCATTGTTTTTCTTTCATAATACACCGGGTGAAATATCTTTTACCCTTTGCCCCAAAATCGCTCCTACCGCAACGTCACTTGCATCGCATATGAGCTCAAAGGGAGAGCTCCAATTGTGTGCGGTAATGATTGGAGTGGTTTTCAATTTATACTTTAGAAGCTCAAAAGCCTTCATGCACTCTTCATTGAACAAAAACTTTGCATCCTTTTCTAGTAGCTTTCTCAAGGGATTCACCACTTTGGAAAAGTCTTTGATGAACCTTCGCTAGAACCCGGCGTGCCCAAGAAAGCTCTTAACTCCATTGACGGAAGTAGGAGGAGGTATCTTTGAAATCACTTCTATCTTCGACTTGTCCACTTCGATTTCGTTCTTTGAGATCTTATGGCCGAGGACAATGCCCTCCTCGACTATAAAGTGGCATTTTTCCCAATTAAGCACAATATTTGTCTCTTCACATCGGGCTAGAACCTTGTCAAGATTTTCCAAGCATTCTTCAAATGAGTCCCTAAAAACACTGAAATCATCCATAAAGACTTTGAGGAAGTCCTCTACCATGTCCGTAAATATATCCATCATGCACTGCTAAAAGGTAGCTGGTACATTACACAATCCAAACGACATCTGTGAAAATGCAAATGTTCCATACGGGCATATGAAGGTAGTTTTCTCTTAGTCTTCCGGGGCTATGAGAATCTGGTTGTACCCTGAGTACCCATCCAAGAAACAATAGTAGACACGCCCGGCAAGTCTTTCTAACATTTGATTAAGAAAGGGAAATGGAAAATGATCTTTGCGGGTCACTTTGTTCAATTTTCAGTAGTCCATACATACCCTCTATCCGGTCAAGATCCTAGTAGGGATCAACTCATTTTTATCATTTGTCACAACAGTCATACCCTCCTTTTTTGGCACACATTGCACCGGTGAAGTCCATGCACTATCTGAAATAGGATACACCACCCCTGCATCAAGCCATTTGATAATTTCTTTCTTGATGACCTCTTGCATAGCCTCGTTCAACCTCCTTTGATGTTCCACAGAAGGTTTTGCGTCATCCTCAAGTACAATTTTATGCATGCAAAAGTTGGGGCTTATGCCTCGAATGTCAGCTAAGGTCCATCCAATTGCCTTTTTTCTTCTTTGAAGCACCTCAAGAGTGGAGTTTACCTGCACTTTGGTTAAGCAAGCAGAAAGAATAACAGGTAATGTAGAAGATGGGACTAAGAATTCATACCTGAGGTGAGAGGGTAGAGGCTTCAACTCCAATGTCGGTGGCTCCTCGATTGAGGGATTTGTCGGTGGAGTCTTCCAGTTTTCCAAGTCCAAGGAGAGTTTACAGGGCCCATAAGAGTAGGATCCCATTCATTGCAAGGCGTTTGCACATTCAACACAAACCATTCCTCTCATCATCCTCATGGTTCAACAATACAGCTTCCATAGGATCTTCCACATTAATCATGGCACTTGTTTCATCAACTATCACCTCCATCACAAGATCCACAAAAGATCAAACTCCATGACTATCCGGTTGCCTCATCGATTTGCACACGTGGAATACAACCTTTTCATCGCCCACCCGGAAGGTGAGCTCCCCTGCTTCCACATCAACCAAATCCTTCCTTGTTGCTAGGAAAGTCCTTCCCAATATTATAGGTACCTCATAGTCTACTTCTCAGTCTAGAATCAAAAAATCAGCTGGCAAAATAAACTTGTCGACCTGGACAAGAACATCATCAATAATACCAAGCAGCCTTTTCATTGTTCTATCTGCCATTTGCAATATCATTGAAGTATATCTTGGTTGACCAATACACAAAGTCTTGAATACGGAGTAAGGCATCAAATTTATACCTGCTCCTAAATCACACAAGACCTTTGCAAAATTCGCACTCCCAATGGTACAAGGAATTGTAAATGCGCCAGGATCTTCAAGCTTTGGAGCCATCAAGTGCACAATGGAACTAACTTGATGAGTCATTTTTATGGTCTCACAATCCATAGATCTCTTCGTAGATACCAATTCTTTCATAAACTTGGCGTATCCCCGCATTTGCTCAAGAGCTTCCACCAAGGGCACATTGATTGAAAGCATTTCATCATCTCAATAAACTTTTTGAATTGGTTTTCATTCTTTTTCTTTGCAGGTATTTGAGGATAAGGCGCGAGAGGCCTTGTCAAAGGAGCCTTGGCTTTTGGCACTACCATTTTCGGTATGTCTATCACGTGTTCCCTAGACGGGTACACATAATTTTGAGTCTCCTCCTCGTTGTCATGAATATAAATCCTCACTTCATCATTAAAATTCTCTTCACTAACTTGCTCATCAACTATTGGATCATCATAATTTTGCACCACAACATCATCACTCACAACTTTCTTTTGATTGGAGGTCACCGCCATGGCATGGCGTGTATTGTTCCCATGCTTCAGGTTTACTACCGTGTCACTTGGTAGATCCTTCTTAGGGCGAGTGTTCAATGCTTGCGAGATTTGACCCATTTGTACTTCAAGGTTGCAGATGGAAGTAGTGTGGGAGGCAATTTGAGCATCGAAATCTACATTCCTTTCCATCATTTGTTTGAACATATTCTCGATCTGCCCCATCTCATTAGTTGAAGAACTTTGACCTTGAGATTGATATGGAGGTGGATTGTTGGGTTGTTGATACATCGAGGACCTTTGAAAGCCCGACCCCCAATTTTCATTACCTCCCCAATTGTTATTGTTATTGCCACCCCAATTCTGGTTGTTGTTCCCCCAATTGTTTGAGTTGTTGTTGTTATTATTGTTCCAATTTCCTTGGCCTTGGTTGCTATAATTTTGGTTATTCCCTTGAGATATCCATTGTTGATTCGGAGTATTGCTCTGTTGTCCTTGGTAGTTGTTGTCATACAAAACTTCCTCGCTTTGGTCATCACAAGAATCATCTTGGTTGTAGCCACTTCCACTTTGTTTATATTGATCTTGATTAATTTGCACTTGTTGACCACATTGTCTCCTCTTGTTGACCATTAAATTCGTTCATTCCCTTGCTTTTACTTGCTTTGTTCCTTGAACTTTCTGAAGTTGGGCTTTTGCTAGCTGATTCATAGTAGTTGTCAACTCAGCTATGGCTTGTCTGTGGTCTTGATGTTCCTTGTGAAGATTGATTAAATTAGGGTCATCTTGAGGAATATTTTCCCGACTCTGCCAAGCTGAAGAAGTGCCAGCCATTTCATCAAGTATGTCACAAACATCGGCATAAGTCATCTTCATAAAATTTCCCCCAGCTAGTTGATTTACCATGCATTGGTTGGTAGTGTTGATACCCCAGTAAAAAATTTTTTGAATCATTGCTTCAGTCATGTCATTGTTGGGGCATTCCTTTACAATAGTTCTATATCTCTCCCAGATTTCATGAAGACGTTCATTAGGTTCCTGTTTGAAGGCTAAGATCTCATCCATTAATGCTGCCATATGACCCGGTGAGAAAAACTTGGCTATAAAATTGTCAGCCAACTCATCCCACGTGGTGATGGAATGGTTGGGGAGCCTCTCGAGCAAGTCAAAAGATTTCCCTCTAAGTGAAAAGTGGAAAAATCTCAGTCTCAATGCATCATCCGACACGTTTTTCTGTTTGCTTCCCCAACAAGTATCTACAAAACCCTTTAGATGTTTATATGAATTCTGATGGGGAGCGCCAGTAAAGAACCCTATTTGATCCAATAAGGTCAACATAACATTTGTAATTTAGAAATTGCCCGCCCGTATCCGGGGTGGGACAGTAGCACTAGCATAACATTCATTGGGAAGCACCTGATGTGCTTCCTTTGGAGGAGGTGGGGGAGGGTATGGAATGTTGTCATTGGCTTGGCGGCCTCTTCTTTGAGATTGAGGTACTAGATGCACCTCATCATCACTATTATCATCTACCTCCTCCGCCGGGATAATATTGCCGAGAGGATCAGCCATTTTGTACCTAAAGCGATTAACACACAAAAGTTAGTAAAATAGAAGAAAAGAAAAACAAGACATACACTAGTCATATAGATAGCCAACGTTTAACTCCCCGGAAAACAACGCCAAAAAGTGATCGGTTCCAACACTACACCGCTATAAAGTAGCACGAAGAGGTCAATTTGCAGTTTACATAGGTCGGGATCGATATCCACAGGGAGTTAATATTGGAAGTTGGGTTTCTACCTAATCTAGTTGTGCATGTTGTTTCTAATTGAACTTCTAACCATGGTTGGGATTGTTTCTATTCTAATTTTTATACTAGTGAATGCTAAAGAGTAATATAACTACAATATTTTTATGGGATTTTTTCAAGTGATAAAAGGTAGTAGGGAAGTGACTTCCGCCTAGGCGAGTATCTAAGGGGATCGAAAGTCTTGGACTAGCTTGTCATGATTGGGGTCTTGATATAACCTTCACACATAAATACCCACTTTATACCTCTCGGTAGTTTGAGTGACTTTGCCCGATTTGGCTTTCGCAAGCCCAAATAGGTGCTCAAGCAATGCAAGTGAAAGTGGTCAAGTCGGGTATTACTGTCTCTAGGTTTAACCCTTTAATTGGGGCTATCAATCTCTTGAATTCACCCCAATTCCTTATTAGCCTACTTTTCCTTTACTTAGTCCCTCTTTCTTAATAAGAGCCTAAGTCATATAGGCATGAATCGGTGTTTGCAACCACCAATTCTACAATTAAAGCATGAAATAAGCTAAATATCACTAACCCATAAATAATTAAGCCCTAAACCTCAAGACCCATTAAATACCTACACTAGGGTTGGGTCACAACCCTAACGATTGGGTCTAGCTACTCATAATAATGGTAAAAATAACAAATGGAGACGTAATATAAGCCACAAAATTCAAATACAAGAATAAAATCTAAATATAGAAGCTAACACTACTCTAAAATTACTCAAAATGGTAAAGTGCGGTTGTTCACGTGTTCCCTGATAAAAAACTTGACCTAAAAATGTGAAAAAGATCTATTTATACACAGCTGAATTTTTTGGACAAAAATTCCCATACGGAGGTTTCGCTGACAGCGTAAAAATATGCACCTCAACGCTTGGACTTTTGCGTTCGCGCATTAACGAGCGCGGACCGCGTTTCTTCAAGTATGGGCTTGTACTGGACTAGGTTTCGCAGACAACATAAATACATCCGCGTCCACCGTATTATGTTCGCGGACTGTATTCCTCAGTTAGGTTTCACTTGCCAAGTCTGTGAACCTCTTTTCATGCTCCCAGCAGAATTTCCATCGCGTTCGCGTCTGGTAACTTCGCGACCGCGTAATTTTGACCCGGGCCGCGTTCTTCCTTTTTAGTCCACTTTGTAAACTCTCTGAATCTCTATCTCGCTGTCAGCGTAAATCATGTCACTGCCGCACCAAAGGGTTCACGGTCGCGCTTTTGTAGCGCGGTCAGCGGCAACGTTTGTACTTGGCTGCAGCTTCTCTAGACCTCATTTTCGCGGGCTGCATTTTTGTATCCGCCTCAGCGATGAACACTACGCGGCCGCGCTTTTGCATTGCGGTCAGCGGTCCATTTCCTACTTCTGGTTTGGTGCAAGTTTGACTCCTTCATGAGCTTATTTTGTGTTCTTTGCCTCATTATGACCAAAACCTGCAAGCAAGCACATTAAGTTAGTTTTCGGGAATACCTTTAGCATTTTTGGCCCAAAACCTAAGCAAACGAGAGCAAATAAAAGGCTAAAATCCTTAGTTATCAGAGCCCATGTCTCGGAATCGGGTAAAAGTTACCAATTAAGAACACCCATCCACTCACGAGATCACTCGTACAAAAATCATCCAAATCCAACGCCCAAATACCACTCAAAACTCAGAAATTCCATTGGGGAACTTTTCCCCCAATTTCCCAATTACACTTTCAAATTCCTTAATTTAATGAAGAAAACGAAAATGGATTAATGAAATATGATCAAAATAGGATTAGTAATCGTTACCCAATGTTTTCCTCTACAAAACCCTCGAAAAATCGCTTTCCTCCGAGCTCAAAATCGAATTTGTGTGAAATGAGCAACAACCCTCGATTGTGCCCCTTTTCTGCCCAGCGATTCCGCATTTGTGGACCTACTTTCACACCTGCGACCCTGCACCTGTGGAAAATCCCTCGCATGTGCAAAAATGACTGAAAGTCCAAAACTCAACTTCTGCTGACTAGGGCACGTACCTGCGGGCCCGCTTCTGCGCTCCCTCATCGCAGATGCGGCTCCCTTCTCGCACCTGCGCTCACAGACCAACTTGATCAAAACCGCACATGCGTCTTCCTTCCGCACGTGCAAAATCCGCACCTGCGTTCTCCCCTTCGCACGTGCGAAACACCATAAACCATCAATTTTCCTAAGTCCAATTTTCATCTGTTAAGCATTTGAAACACACCCGAGGCCCTCGGGACCTCAACCAAACATACCAACCAATCCTAAAATACCATATAAACTTATTCGAGCCTTCAAACCATATCGAACAACATCCAAAAAATACGAATTATGCACGGATTCAAGCCCAATGAACTTTGAAATTTCTAAATTCTACAAATGACGTCGAAACGTATCAATTCTCGTCTGAATAACCTCAAATTTTACACATAATTCAAAAGTGACATGATGAACCTACTAACACTTTAAGAACTTCATTCCGGGCTTGATATCAAAATTTCCGCTGCCGATCAAAATCGCCAAAATTCCAACTTTCGCCAATTCAAGCCTAAATCTACTACGAACCTCCAAATCACATTCCGGACGCGCTCCTAAGTGAAAAATCACCTAATGGAGATAATGGTATCATCAAAATTAAAATCCAAGTTCATTATACACAAGTCAATATCCGGTCCACTTTTCCAACTTAAGCTCCCAAATAAGAGACTAAGTGTCCAATTCGTTTAAAAAAACAACACGAACCCTCTCGACAACCCAAAATAGCAGAATAAAATATGGAAAAACCAGTTAATAGGGGTTCGAGGCTCTAACTCTCAAAACGACCGGCCGAGTCATTACAGTTCCTTATAATTGTTAATACCTCAGACGCGTCAACGTTCACTTCCAGCGGAATCAAATGATGAAGGTATGCCAATTCCAACCCATGAAAGAGTGCTTATAGTTCCACATGTATGCTGTTAGTAGGGGATGTTTCCTGTAAATCCGATGATCCAATTCCGTTGGGAATCACGAATGAGCCCTCCTATACCTGCTTTGGTAGTAGTTATTGAGGCTACTTCATCGGTATTCAATTTGAAATAATTTAGTTTGGGAGGAACCCATTTTATAGGCACTAGTATGGGGTTGTAATTTGTTTTAAGATTGGTAGCCAGGTAAGTAAATTCTAGATCTTACTTAGTGACAAGTTTGATGGATATTTGGCGTTGAATGTGATTAAAATTGTTATCGTTACGAGTAAGACATATGTTCCACAAGGTAATGGAGATGAAAGTTTGATGGTTAATTTTATAAGGCATGGGATTTATCTTATCCTGAAATAGAGGTATTAACCGTTGTGATGGTTGGGAAATCCTAATGATATGGTTAATAGCATAATTTAAGCCGAAGTGTGTCCACAAGGTTTGTACGTTTGGACAATATAGGAATATATGATTAATTGATTCGGTGGCATGTTTACAAATTTGGCAAATATCATCTGAAAGTATACCAATATGATGCAAGTATTGTCGTGTATGGAGACAATTGTGCATGAGTAGCCACAAAAAAGATTTAATTTTTGGGGTTACTAGAATTCTCCAAATCCATGAATATGGGGGTGTGCATTGTGCTACATAGGCATTGGCATAATAGGGAATTGGATATGGATTGCACTTTAAATTTCCCATGAGGAGTTAATCCTCACTAGATGGTATCAAAATTGTTGGTGTAGGCAGGCACATGTAGTCTTTTAATTAAGCTCTTTATATTATCTGTAAAAATAAAGGAAATTTTTTCCCAATCCCAATCAGTGTTTGTCCTGTAGGTAGATATAGTAATGCTTTGGTGGTTGGAAGTCAAAGGTCCCGATATTAGTGATCTCATCGTAGTGGTTGGGGCAAGCCACGCATCCGTACAGAAGTTAATATTAGAAGTGCTATAGATTTTCCATTGTATACCTAGTTGAAAATGTGTCCAACCCAAAAGGATATTTTTCCATATATTAGAATGACCCCATTTTGTAGGAGGATTCTTATTATATAAGACTGTTGCTGCCCAAAGTTGAGTAGGCGGGTGAAAAAGTCTCCACGCGAGGCTAGCTAATAGAGCATTACTTTTTAGTTCTAGGCGTTGGATTCCTAGTCCTTCGAAGGCCTTTGGGGTGTTGTTTTTTTTCCAGTTTACTAAGTGAATTTTCTTTTTAGATGAGTAGTGCCCCCAAAGGAAGTTGTGCATGTACTGTTCCATCTTATGAATTATAGATTGAGGAATTGCAATATATTGCATTATATGATTGGGTAGGCTAGTGAGTGTGGATTTAATAAGAGTTGTTCTCCCCGCTAGGGATAGAAAATTAGTTTTTCAGCTAGCAAGTCTCGCTTTGAAGTTATCTAGAAGGAATTGAAAATCTGATTATTAGGTTGTGTCTGAAACATTGGGAAACCTAAATATTTCTCAAAGGTCGTTCCTTCATTCATGCTAAACCAAGAGAGGATGCAATTTTTATCAGTAATATTACAATTCATTGAGAAGAACTTTTTTATTTTTGGAAGTTTATAGTTTGGCCTGATACAGTAGTAAAGCCATTAAGAGTGTTAATGATAGTATGACAACTTGTTTTAGTTACTTTAGAAAGGAAAATGATATCGTCCGCAAAAAAGAAGTGCGATAATTGAGGGCCATTGTGTGACAATTGTATGGGTTTATATAGGAGCTAATCAACTGACTAAAAGATTATGAAGGATAGGCGTTCCATACACATAATAAGGATATATGGAGATAGTGGGTTCCCTTGTCGTACCGAAAATATATCACACCAATTGAAATTCCTCCACTATTTCATCTCAGCTGATAAAATCATAACGCTAACTGAACTCACATCTCGATGGAGTATCAAATCACAACTCGTAAACAAAATATTTAGGAAAATCACGTAAATCTTACCACGAAGAACAACAAGGACTCATTTCCAGTTTCACCACTAGCAAGGATGAATAAAACAACGATAGACACGGGCTACTACTCATAGAATCTCCCAACAGGAGCAAACACAAAATGGAGTGCAAAACATGAAACTCACCCATAAATGAAACAACAAATAAGGGAACCCATCCCGACCAACAGAACTACAATGAAATACAATTGGTGCTTCCCCGTAACACATCAAAACATACCTGGGTGATGATATCTGGCACAACGGCCTCTAGCCTACTATATGAAACACATCAACGGGCCCCCCTCTCTTGGGCGCCCTCTACTCACCTGAATACCCTGCCTGAATCCTGGAGCGAACTCTCACCCTGTGGCTAACATCTCCACACTGAAAACAACCTCTATGCTGATGTGGCTATAGAAACTGAGCAACATAAGTACTCTGAAACCCCTGAGCACCTGGAACTCCATACGAAGCTGGTAATGAAAACTGAACTGGCTGACCCACAAAACCTTCACCGCATTGTACCCTGCCTCCATAATAAGGACCAGTAGACCCCTCCGGTCTACGAGGCTTCCTCGCCTCCCTGAATCTCTCCCCTGTTCTCGTCTGTCCTCTCACTCCCGGTCCTACATGCTCTCAAATCGATGAGCGATCCCTACTACCTGATGAAACGAGGCATCCTATTCTAACTCTCGAGTCCCGCTGATCCGAATACCATGTCTGAATCTCTCAATGACTCTACAGACTCATCTCCTAACTGAAGCAACCAAGGGAGGTGCATATATGTCCTACTCACTGAATCTAGCGGCATACTCCAATAGTGACATAGCGCCTTGACGCAACTGCTCAAACTCCGCGCGCCGTACATCTCGAAGGAACTGAGTTGCAACTTCCTCAATACATATCCGAAAACTGAATTCATGCTAGTGAAGCTAACTCGACCAGGTTACCCCAACTCATATGCCGCCACCACTGATCAACCCACTACTTTGAACGTGAGACGTGACAAAAGCAATCCCGCTAGTCTCCACAATACCTGAAATGCGAAGAATATAGTGACACTCCTCCATGAAACCCTGGGCACCATCTGCCGCCAATCCACTGAAAGATAGAAGGGTGATACTTTATGTACCTCTCAAGTCCAAGGTATTCTTCCTCCGAGGCTACTGTTCTAACCACGGGCTGAACTAAAACCACATGTCGTGCTGCCATAACAACTGGAACCTGACCAATATGATCTCGCTGCTTTGGAGTGTAGACGGCGGGAGTCTGAATTCCTCCCCTGATTTGTGAAGCAACTACTGCACTAGAATCAACCCTGCCTGATTCAATGTACCACTAATACTCAAAATTGCGCTCAGGTCTCCTGAAGTTTGGGGTAGCAACAGGTACCCCCAGTACCTGTCCCCTAACTAGAACTACTGGCGACTCCTCAACGGCTGCTCTGGTAGGCATCTTAACTACGGCACGTGCTCCTCTTTGGCCTCTGTCTGACCCTTGCAACATTTTCTTCAGGGTAACATCATCAGGAACCGCCGCTCGTGTCCTCACCATCGGTGAGAGAATGGAACGATAATTTCAAACTTCAAGATCATAAACTCACACGATAGGAATGAAGAAGTGAAATTTTCCTAATAGTTCTGTAGCCTCTCAAAGATAAGTACAGACGTCTCCGTATCGATCCACAAGACTCTACTAAACTCGCTTATGACTCGTAGCACCTATGAACCTAGAGCTCTGAAACCAACTTGTCACGAACCAAATTTCCCTATGTTGGGTATCGTGATGACACCTAGTCTTAGGGACTAGGTAAGCCTAACATTTACTAAATAACAACAATAATAAAAGGAAAACTAACAGTCCCGATATAGAATCTCAACAGAATGTACAAACTTTTCCAAAGGCGGTAATACAAATAATAAGCTCTACGAATCTTCTACCACTTCTAGTTACAACTGTTTGGAAATAAATACAACAGTTGAATAGAAACAGAAGATGACTCCAAAGCCTGCAATCGCAGCAACAGGTTACCTTGAGTCTCCTCGACAATCATTCGCGCAACTACTAACAACCAAAACCTGGATATGTGCAATCAAAAATGCACAGAAGTGTAGTATGAGCACACCACAACGGTGCCTAGTAAGTATCAAGACTAACCTCGGTGTAGTAGTGACGAGGACTAGTCAAGACACCACTAGTCTACAAAATAACTGACATGAATATAGAAATAACCGAACACTACATCTATCTACGATTTACGGAGCAATTTACAACAATGACAATATGATGAGGAAGGAAATCACAGAAATTAACCACGAAACAACATAAAAAAGCACACAAAGATGGGCAGCAAAACAAGCCAAACCGGAAGAAAACATAATGGAATAGAGAACTCCAATAACTCAACTCTACGTCTTTCTGTTCACATTGAGCCTTAGCAATTTAAATCCATAAACTAGTGGAAGCCTTTAAACAATGGTTTATATGAAAAACTTTGCAAATATGCTCATTTTAGTATAGAAGGCTCTCTTCTGAAAACATACTTTCTACAAATGTACATATATAAGTTTATTTAACAGAGTGAAATACCAAAACATAGTTTCTCTAAAAATACGAAATTTCCTACGATGTTTTCCCAAATAAATAACTTCAAAATATCATTTTATGCAAGACGAATGCCTCTCAAATATACCTTCGATGTAAAAATCATTCAAATTTAATCATTTCGAAACTATTACTTTTCGATAATACTTTTCTATAAGATCTCGTAATCATAACTTCCTCAAGATAAATCTATCGGAACTCAGTCCATAACTCAAAACTTGCCATACAATACAGGAGGAACACCAAGTCTTGTCAATGAATGCGATAAGAGATCAGTATGAATATCCAAATTAACCCAACAGAATATTAACTCTTAAACAAGTGCAGTAGATAGCAAACAGGAACAACGGAAATAATAATGCATAAACATGGCAAGGAATGTCCCCTCCAGCTAAATAACATAAATATGGCACGAAATGTCCCCTCATGCTAAAATAACATAAACATGGCATGGAATGTCCCCTCGTGCTAAATAACATAAACATGGCACGGAATGTCCCCTCGTGCTAAATAACATAAACATGGCACGGAATGTCCTCTCGTGCTAAAATAACATAAACATGGCACGGAATGTCCCCTCGTGCTAAAATAACATAAACATGGCACGGAATGTCCCCTCGTGCTAAATAACATAAACACGGCACGGAATGTCCCCTCGTGCTAAATAACATAAACACGGCACAGAATGTCCCCTCGTGCTAAAATAACATAAACATGGCACAGAATGTCCCCTCGTGCTAAATAACATAAACACGACACGAAATGTCGCCTCGTGCTAAATAAGATAAACAACAATTTAACAAGGGAAATCAACAATAAGAACCATAAATCACAACATTCCGGCAAGGGAGTCAACAAAGCAAACAATATCATTAACAGTATAAACAAAAATAGAAATCATACCATCCCGGCAAGGGAGTCAACAATGAAAACAACATCATCCCGACAAGGGAAACAACTATAACCAATCTCGCCTAAACAATTAACTTTACGAAATAAAACTCAGCTCAAACAAGGGCCTAATAATAGGCAACATCAAGAAAACACCAACAACATAAATGTTTATCAACTAGGCCCAAGTAGCACATAAGGAAAAAATCATATAAAGCATAATGTAAGACTCACAGACATGCTTGACACTAACGAACGGATGTTCTATCTACGGCTAAACAACTATAAAGCTAGATAACACTAGTATAGTCAAATTGGCAGTTTTTTAAGCCAGTATAGCATGAAGACAAGAGCGGTAAGATATTCCATTAAGTCAATTAAGATCAAATAGCCAACAAAGGAATCCAAAAGCAAGAAATTCTAATTTAAACATGAAAGGATGAAATTAACAACCAATGATTCAAACTTAACAATTACAACTCATACACATATAATATAAGAACCTACGAATCCTAAAAGGCCAATCTATTAGCAAATAAGTCCGAGTACGCACTCGTCACCTCGTATACATGGACTACAATCAACAAAGAAGACTCAATCCTAAGGGGTAGTTCCCCCACACAAGGTTAGGCAAGATACTTACCTCAAAGACGACAACCCGGTACTCAAAACTGGACTTCTCAGGCGAAAAGACCTTCGAACGGCTCAAAATCAACTAAAACAACTTCAAAACACACATAAAACGTATAAGGAACTATTCCGAATAGTAAAGTTTTAATCTTTACAAAATTATAAAAATCGACCCCAAGGTCCGCACCTCGGAACCCGACAAATTTTACAAGTTCCGATTACCCATTCCGATACGAATTCACCCATACTAAATTTATGCCATTCCGATGTTATTTGGTCCTTCAAATCATGATTTTCATTTTAGAAGTTTTTCTTTCAAAACCAACAATTTCCCCAACCCAAAACACAAATTATATGATAAAAACAAGAACTAATTCATGAAATTTAATTAATTCTAATGAAAGAACACTTACCCATTCGATTTGTGTGAAAAACCCCAAAGAATCGCCCAAAACAGACTCTAGAAGTCAAAATATAATAATAATGGCCTAACCCTCGATTTTGGAATATAATATGTCTGCCCAGATTTTAGAGCATCTCGCTGGGGAAGTAATGCGATCGCGGAGATGAAAAGCCACCGCCTAGAGAAATGCATTATGCGATCACGAATTGGTGAATGGGATCGCAGAATATGAAAGAGATAGGCTAATGCGAACACGAGGGCCTCTATGCGATCGTGAAGAACAAGAAAGTCTATTGCCCAGCCCTATAATCTCTATTGTGTGAACGTGCTTGAGTTAATGCGATTGCGAAGAAGGAGAATATGAACTTCTGGGATCGCGAATAGAACTGTGTGAACACATTGAAGTAAAGTCTGGGCTAGTCAGAAAAGCACTATGCGATCGCGAATCCTTCTATGCGATCGCATAGAAGGAAACCAGATGACAGTTTTCAGCAGTGAAAAAATGAGGAAAATTGACCCGAAACCTATCCGAAACACACCCGAGGCCCCCGGGACCCCGTCTAAATGCACAAAAAAGTCTTATAACCTAATACGGACTTGCTCGAGGTTTCAAACCACATAAAACAACACTAATATGATGAATTAAACCAAAAATCAATGAAATTCCTCAAAACTTCTTTAAACATTAAATTTTGCATTTACGGTCCGAATCACATCTAATGAAGTCCGTTTCTTACCAAACTTTATAGATATGACACAAATATAATATCGAACCTGTACCGGGCTCCAGAGCCAAGATACGGGCCTGATACCACAGGTTTCACATTGAATTTCATTTTCAAAAACCTCTTTTATTTTCAGAAATTTTTTTTTAAAAATAATTCATTTCTCGGACTTGGGACCTCGGAATTCGATTCCGAGCATACGCCCAAGTCCCATATTTTCCTACGGACCCTCCGGGACCGTCAAATAATGGGTCCGGGTCTGTTTACCAAAAAACGTTCATCGAAGTCAACTTTATTCAAATTTCTAATACAAAATTATCATTTTAATTAGTTTTCACATAAAGGCTTCCCGGCTATACGCCTGGGCTGCGCATGCATATCGAGGTGAGATAGAAGGACGTTTTCACAACCTTGGAACATAGAATTAGATAGAAATTTACGGGATGACCTTTCGGGTCATCACAAGGATAGTTCTTTGTTTATTTTGATTCTACTCTACTAGATGCCTGTAGACTTGTGACACTAGTTCCTGGCACACACATTGGTAGACTATTCTTTTGGTGATGTAATTAATTAAAGTTGAATTTTGGTCTTCGTAGCTTGTTTTCCCTGCTATGCGTTATGTTCCATGCGTAGTGGCTAATTTATTTTTGAAATAAGGGAAGGATTTAATAGAAAACAAACTATATTTACTAGGTAATTAGTGTTGTCTTGCCTGACAACGGTGTTGGGCGCCATCGCGACCTAGACTCAGATTTGGGTCGTGACAACATGGTATCAGAGCTCTAGGTTCATGTAGGTCTCACGAGTTACGGAAAAACCCGATAAAGTCTTGCGGATAGGTACGGAGATGTCTGTATTTATCTTTGGGAGGCTATAGGGTGTTAGGAAATCTCTCTTTATTCATCTTCCATCGTGCAGTTGATGGTATGCTAAATCTCACTCTTTTATTCTCTCGCAGATGGTGAGGAAACGTGTAGCTGACATTTCGGACCCGGGAGGGGCTGCTACCCCCGTCATCAAAGGTCGTGGCAGAGGTCGGGGGAAGGCACCGGCCCGAGGTAGGGGATGAGGGCGTCCCAGAGCTGCCCTAGTTGCACCGCCAGCGGATCTAGTGGAGGATCCTATCACTGAGGAGCAAGGCGAGGTGCCCGCAGCAGATCCTGTCACGTTGGACTTCATGACGGCGTCGGGATTTTAGGAGGTCATGGGTCGTATGATGCGGTTCATGGATACTATGACTCAAGATGGTTTATTTCCAGCGGACCTGACCACATCTCAGGCAGGAGGGGGAGCACAGACCCCTACTACCCAGGCCGCAGGACATGCAACTGCAGTTTATCATACCCCGGCTACACTGCCTACGGGTGGGGTTCAGCCAGTAGCAGAAGCAACACCTGAGTCCAGACTATCTGCGGACGGTGATCCACAGAAGCTATTAGACAGATAGACCATACTGCACCCTCCTATCTTCAGAGGCGAGAGTCATGAGGATGCTCAGGATTTTATTGACAGGTGCAGGGACAGACTGCACAACATGAGGATACTGGATTCCCATGGAATAGACTTCACCACTTTCCAGCTAGAGGGCAGGGCCTGTAGATGGTGGCAGCCTTATGTCCTTGGCAGACCGGCGGATTCCCCTCCTATCACTTGGGAGTAGTTTACTCAGCTAATCCTGGATAGGTATATTCCACCCTCTGAGAGGGAAGAGCTGCGGTACAAGTTTGAGCAGCTAGAGCAGGGTAAGATGTCAGTGACCGACTACGAGGCTAGGTTTTCTGAGCTGTCTCGTCATGCACTTATGATACTTCCTACTGATGCAGAGAGAGTGCGGAGATCTGTAGCTGGGTTGCACTCAGGTATTAGGGCCAACATGGCCTGAGAGGTGGAGATGGGGACTCCTTATCAGCTTGTAGTGGAGATATCTCGCAGGATTGAGGGCTATCGATCGAGGAGCAGAGAGCAGGGCCAGCATGACAAGAGAGCTCAGTTTTCTAGGGATCTCAGAGGTGCTCCAGCTAGGGGAAGGGGTCAGTTTGGTAGGGGCCAACCTAGTAGGCCTCCATATTCAGCACCCCCACCACCTTCTCGAGGTGCTCTAGCGAGACCTTATTTCAGCGATGCTGGAGAGTTCATATCGCGCACCAGCCATTCAGGGTTCCTCCGGCAGGTATTCTAGTCAGCAGGGATCTTCCAGCTCTTATCTCAGTACTATGCCAAAGAGTTCATACCGTCCTCCAGCTATTCAGGGTCCTTCTTCGGGGCAGCAGGCTATGGTGTCTAGAGGTTTCTATGAGTGTGGGGATCTAGGTCACGTCAAGAGGACTTGTCCCAAGCTTCGGGGCAAGGCAGTGCAGCAGAGTCACCAGCCCGTGGTTATAGCACTGGTGGTCCGACCACCCAGAGGTTGAGGGAAGACTAGTAGAGGTCGTCCTAGAGGTGGAGTCTAGAAAGGGGGAGCTCGACCAGCTCCTGCCCATTCAGGTAGAGGTCAATCATCCGGCGCTCCAGCCAGATTCTATGCTTTCCCGTCCAGACCAGATGCAGTGGCCTCAGATACCGTGATCACATGTATTATTTCGGTATGCAGTAGGGATGCATCGGTATTAATTGATCCAGGATCTACTTGTTTCGGTTGCAAACCGGATTTATCGGTCCTGTGTGATTACATTATGTGGGTTCGAGACCAGAGCGGACCTCATGTTACTTGATATGACTGATTTTGAGGTCATCCTGGGCATGGATTGGTTATCCCCTTATCACATTGTCCTATATTTCCATGCCAAGACGGTTACTCTAGCCATGCCTGAGTTGCCCAGATTGGAGTGGAGAGGGTCCTCAGTCAGTGCACCTAGTCGGGTTGTTTCTTTCCTGAAGGCTCGACGTATGGTCAAGAAGGTTTGTTTGGCTTATCTTGCTTATGTTCAGGACACCACCGCCGAGTCTCTGAATATTGATTCAGTGCCAGTAGTTCGAGAATTTGCTGATGTATTTCCTTTAGACCTTCCAGGCATGCCACCAAATCGTGACATTGATTTTTGCAATGACTTAGCTCCAGGCACCCAGCCTATATCTATTCCCCCTTACTGTATGGCCCCGAAGAAATTGAAAGAACAACTTGAGGAGTTGTTAGCTAAGGGGTTTATCAGACCGAGTGTATCGCCTTGGGGTGTTCCAGTGTTATTTGTGAAGAAGAAGGATGGGACTATGCGGATGTGTATTGACTACCGCCAGTTGAACAAAGTCACCATCAAGAAAAACTACCTGTTGCCGTATATCGATGATTTGTTTGACCAGTTGTAGGGTGATCAGGTGTTTTTTAAGATTGAATTGACATCAGGGTACCATCACCTGAAGATTCGGGACTCGGATGTTCCGAAGACTGCCTTCCGTACGAGATATGGTCATTATGAGTTCCTGGTGATGTCCTTTGTCTTGACTAATGCCCCTGCAACATTTATGGATTTGATGAACAGGGTGTTCAGGCCTTATATTGATTCTTTTGTCATTGTCTTTATTGATGACATTCCAATCTACTCACGTAGCCTAGGGGAGCACGAGCAACATTTGAGAGTTGTGCTCCAGACCTTCCGGGAACCAAAGTTGTACGCTAAGTTCTCCAAGTGTGAGTTCTGGTTAAATTTTGTGACATTCTTGGGACATGTGGTATCCGGGAAGGGTATCAAGGTGGATCCTAAGAAAATTGAGGCAGTTCATAGTTGGCCACGCCCTACCTCAACGACAGAGATCAGGAGCTTCTTGGGATTGGCAGGTTATTATCGCCGGTTTGTGGAGGGTTTTTCATCCATTGCAGTCCCTCTGACTAGATTGACCCAAAAGGGTACCCCATTCCGATGGTCTGATGAGTGTGAGGCGAACTTCCAGAAGCTCAAGACAGCTTGACCACAACACCAGTTCTGGTGTTGCCTTTCGATTCGGGGACGTATACAGTTTATTACGACGCTTCCTGCATTGGTTTGGGATGTGTATTGATGCAGGAGGGGTGATTTATTGCATATGCTTCACGATAGCTGAAGGTTCATGAAAAGAATTACCCTGTGCATGATTTGGAGCTGGCAGCGATTGTTCATGCTCTTAAGATTTGGAGGCACTACTTGTATGGGGAGCCTTGTGAGGTTTATACAGACCACCGCAGTTTGCAGCACTTGTTCAAGCAGAGGGATCTTAATTTGAGGCAGCGTAGATGGATTGAGTTGCTGAAGGAATATGACATTACTAATCTTTATCATTCGGTCAAGGCGAATGTGGTTGCAGATGCCTTAAGCAGGAAGGCGGAGAGTATGGGTAGATTGGCTTTCATTTCAGCAGAGAAGAGACCTATATCTTTGGACATTCAGTCCTTGGCTAATCGCTTGGTGAGGTAGGACCTTTCAGAGCCCAGTCGAGTTCTTGCACGTGTTGTTGCTCAGTCTTCATTATTGGGGGAGATCAAGGCTCGGCAGTTTGATGATCTGCACTTGGCAGTTCTCTGGGAGACAGTGATGCAGGGTGGTTCCAAGGAGGTTTCCATTGGCGAGGATGGTATACTAAGACTTCAGGGTCGCTTATGTGTTCCTAATGTTGACGGCCTGAGGGAGAGGATTCTAGAAGAGGTATACAATACCCGGTATTCTATTCACCCTGGTGCTACGAAGATGTATCGTGGCCTGAGGCAGCACTACTGATGGAGGCGGATGAAGAAGGACATAGTGGAGTATGTGGCTAGATGTCTAAATTGCCAGCAGGTTAAGTATGAGCGCCAAAGGCCAGGAGGCCTACTTCAGCAGATGCCTATACCTGAGTGGAAATGGGAGCGCATCACTATGGACTTCGTAGTTGGGTTGCCTCGGACCTTACAGAAGGTTGATGCGGTTTGGGTTATTGTGGACAGGTTGACCAAGTCGGCACATTTCATTCCAGTATCTACTACCTATACTTCAGAGAGATTGGCCCAGATCTACATTCGGGAGATAGTTTGGTTGCAGGGTGTGCCTGTGTCTATTGTATCAGGTCGAGGTCCTCAGTTCACCTCACACTTCTGGAGAGCAGTTCAGAGTGAGTTAGGCACCCGGGTAGAGCTCAGCACAACATTCCATCCTCAGACCGACGGACAATCGGAGCGGACAATTCAAATATTGGAGGACATGCTCAGGGCATGTATGTTTGACTTTGGAGGGCAGTGGGACCAGTTCTTGTCTTAGGCCGAGTTTGCTTATAATAACAGTTATTAGTCCAGCATTGAGATGGATCCATTTGAGGCCTTGTACAGTCGGCGATGTCGTTCTCCCATCGGGTGGTTTGAGCCTGACAATGTTAAGTTATATGGCACTGACCTGGTGAAGGATGCCTTGGAGAAAGTAAAGTTTATTCAGGAGAGGCTTCGCACAGTACAATCCAGAGCACAATCCAGACAGAAGAGTTACGCGGATCAGAAGGCACGTGATGTATCGTTTATGGTCGGCGAGAAGGTTTTGTTGAAATTCTCGCCGATGAAGGGTATTATGAGATATGGAAAGAAAGGCAAGCTGAGCCCAAGTTTTATACGTCCGTTTGAGGTGTTGAGGCGAGTTGGGGAGGTTGCGTATGAGCTCGCTTTACCTCCCAGTTTATCAGGAGTTCATCCGGTCTTTCATGTGTCCATGCTCCGGAGGTACCACGCCGACTTATCTCGCGTGGTAGACTTCAGCACCATTCATCTAGACGAGAGATTGGGTTATGACGAGGAGCTATTTGCAATCATTGACAGGCAGGATCGCCAGTTAAGGTCCAAGAGGGTTTCTACCGTAAAGGTCCAATGGAGGGGCCAACTAGTCGAGGAGGCGACTTGGGAGTCCGAGGAGGAGATGCGGAGAAGATAACCACTTCAGCACTCCAGGTATGATTCTAGACCCTTTCGAGGACGAACGTTTGTTTAAGAGGTGGAGAATGTAACGACCCGACCGATCGTTTTGTGTTCTAAAACCCTGTGCCCCTAAATGAGACTTCATGTGGTTGTTTTTACTGATTTATAGCTTGCGGGTATGGTTAGTTCGAGGTTTGGAGGAGTTTGGGGTGGTATAGGAACACTTAGTTCCTTAAGTTGGCCTTAAAGGCCAAGTTTGACTCCGGTCAATATTTTTAGTAAACGACCTCGGAATCGAGATTTGAAAGCTCCAGTAGGTTCGTATGATGATTTCTGACTTGGGCGTATGTCTGAAACGGGTTTCGGATGACCCGCGAGAGTTTCGGCGCCAAATAGTGAAATATGATTCCTTAAGTTCAAAAATTGAGGTTTGGAACGTGTTTTTGTGCTATTGAGGTCCGAATGGAATTCCGAGACCGGGAATAGTTCCTTCATGTCATTTATGACTTGCTCGCAAAATTTGGTGGCATTCCGAGTAGTATAGGTATGTTTCGGCGTGTTCAAAGCGAATTCAAGAACTTAAAGTTCTTAAGTTGGATTTAGTTGGTTTTGGGGTATCATTCTTGGATTTAGTGTTGTTTTGGACGTTCTGAAGGCTCGAGCGAGTCCGTATTATGATTTAGAACTTGTTAGTATGTTTGGACGGGGCCTCGGGTGGGCCCAGATGTCATTCAGACATCGCGCGAGGCAAACCAAGCTCTAAAAGAGCTGCTGGTGCCTCAGATCTGGTGCGACCACACCTGCGAAGGACCAACCGCAGGTGCGAGACCGCATGAGCGGTTGAAGCCTCGCAGGTGAAAGGGGCTGCTCAATTTCCACAGGAGTAGGCCTTTTCCCGCAGAAGCGGAGCCGCAGGTGCGGGCTCCGTTCCGCAGGTGCAACCCCTGAACTTCTTCTCCTCTTCCGCAGGTGCGAGCACTGGCTCACAGATGCAAGACCGCAGGTGGGTTCCTCGAGCCGCAGGTGCGAAAGTCCTGGAGGCAATGAAATTGTTTTAAATGCGAGACTTAGACATTTTAGGCCATTTCTTTCACATTTGGACGATTTGGGGAGCTTTCAAAGGGGAGATTCGACCTAGCAATTGTGAGGTAAGTAATTTCTACTTAAAAGTGAGTTTAATACTTGAGTTTTGCGTAGATTAACACACAAAAATTAGTAGAAATCTTGGGTTTAGAGTAAAACCTAGGGTTTTGGTAAAATTAAGATTTAATCAAGAAACTTGTTATGAAATCATGCAAAAACCATATAATATCGATCCTTAGGTTATGGGTGACTATTTTCCTTGAAAAGTTTCGGAATTCGAGCATGTGGGCCCGAGGAAACCTTTAGGATTTTAGCAAAATAGGTTGGGGTAACCATTTAAATAGGAGAATTATGAACTTTCGAACATAGATTGATTTATTTATATAATGTTTGGCTAGTTTCAAGATCTTGGGCGGCGAATTTGGAGATTCGGGTGCATTCTTGACCCGGGAAGTAGGCTTGAAACGAGGTAAATCTCCTTTCTAACCTTGTTAGAGAAAATTATCCCCGTAGGTGAAATAACGAATTATATGCTACTATTTGTAGGGGGGACTACGCATGCACGAAGTGACGAGAGTCCGTGCGTAGCTACTATTATGTTTATGTCGGGGAAGCTTAGGATCCACAAGCATGCTCTAAGTGCTGTATCTTGTAATCTTAATGATAAACTTAGAATTTCTTGGCATCATCAAATTATTTAAATGGATATCTAAGAGGGTCACCTATCATTATTTAATTTATTGGTTTTTCCTTGGAAGAATATTCCCAAATAAACCCCTGATTTTTTCTGCTGAATATGTATATATATGAGTACCTGAGTCGCATGTATAATTCACGAGCGGGGGTAATAGATGCATCTATAGTTCGTGTTGTTCGACCCTTCGGCAGTGCACATTTATTATTTCGTTGGATCGGCCGTACGTTCGCGGCATGTTATGTACTTGCTAATTGTTTAGTATTTCTATAGTTGTTTAACTGTTAATTACACGGGAAAATGAACTAGCAACCTGTACGGTAGGGAATTAGACATACAAAGATATATGTAGGGAGATTTGATGTTCCTGCATTTACTACTTATTCATAATTTGCCATTCTTGCTTAGTCTTATATTTAAACGTATTATTTTGGCCCTAGTAAGTGTCAATTCGACCTCTCATCACTACTTCTTCGAGATTAGATTGGATACTTACTGGATACATATTGTTTATGTACTCATACTACGCTTCTATACTTAATTGTACAGGTTTTGAGGCAGGTGCATCTGGGTATCAGCCCGGAGCTCATCCTTGATTGCACTAGGTTGAGGCTTCACGGTGAGCTGCTTCTCCTGATGACATTCAGCAGCACTCTGGAGTCTTTCTTTTGCTATTTCTTTCTATATCCTCTCAGATAGTAGGATAGTCCTTTATTTCTTTTGATTCTACTCTACTAGATGCCTGTAGATTTGTGACACTAGTTCCTGGAAAACACATTGGTAGACTATTCTTTTGATGATGTAATTAATTAAAGTTGACTTGTGGTCTTCGTAGCTTAATTGCCCTGCTATGCGTTATGTTCCAAGCGTAGTGGATAATTTATTTTTGAAATAAGGGAAGGATTTAACAGAAAACAAACTAGGTTTACTAGGTAACTAGTGTTGAATTGCCTGACAACGGTGTTGGGCTCCATCGCGACCTGGACTAGGATTTGGGTCTGCGCTATCATTATTATATTACAGAATCAAAAGCAAAGAAAGATTAGAGCTTTCTGGATTTTAATTTTAAAAGGTCTATTAACATGCATATCTTCATTTATACATATTTATGGATATATAAACATTCAATAGTTAATGCATAATCACAATTAGTGAACGTTGATTGTCAAAATAAACTTTAAAATATTTACCATCTATTATTCCCTTATTAATATTATTCTTAACATAAATTTATATATAAATAAAGTTACCACCACCAAGGATATTATTGATAGCCATAGATCCATAATAGGGAAAATTAGTTGAAAGATGTAACGACCCGGTCGGTCGTTACGTAGAACTTGCATTATAATTTCTATTATTGACTTGTCATAGGTTGGTTATACTGTTATTGATATGTTAGAGTTTGTATGCTTGAAATGGGAATGGTTGTAGTGAAAGTTTAGTCGCTTAGTCTTTAAAAAAATGGCCTTATAAAATGGGAAAAGTCAACTGAGAGTTGACTTATTCGTAAATGACCTCGGAATGCGGGATGTATGGCTCGAATAGCTTCGTTAGGTGATTTGGGACTTAGGAGTGTGTCCGGAATAATTTTGTGATGTCCGCCGTAGAATTAGGCATGAATTGGCGAAAGTTAATTTTTTGGCAATTTTCTGATCGATAGTGGAAAAAAATATTAGAAATCGGGATCGGAAACATCAGTGATAAAATGTTATTTCTGAAAAATGAAAAAAAGAAGAAGAAAAACACGTTACTCCATTTACCATTTGATAAATTTGTCCAGTATAATTTTTATGTTGAATTGTCTTGCAAAAAGTATGGTCATCAATGTAATTATTCAAAATCTCTAAGCAAAACTAATAATTTCAAGTATTTAAAAGACAAAAAAAAAAACAAATATTACACAAAGATTACAAAAGTGTACAAAAACGATTCCAAACCCTTTGGACCTAAAAATTTAATCATTGCTCTTTTGGCAGACTCCAAATTCTGCCGTTGACTCCAGTCAAAACGACGGCTTTGCAAGCAGTAGTAGTAAATTGATAAATCATCTATTTTTGGACGGGAAGAAGCTTTTGAGGCGATTTTGAAGAGAGGAAATCAGTGTTCTTAATAGAGTTAAGTATTTTGGACCTTAAAACTCGATTATGGGTAATTATAGAACATAAAACTAAATTCATGGAAAATGAGTAGAAAAAAATTGGATTTTAGGGCTTGAGATTATGAGACCTTTGAGGGTCGATTTGAGGGGTCAAACAAACTCCGATTTTGGTGTTCTTTATATGTACGGACTCATGAGAGGACGAAGAACATTTTTGTATAAAAATTTCTGAGTTTCGGAATGCGGGCCCGGTGGTCGGGTTTTGACCGGTTTCGGATTTTTGGGTTAAATTTGATATCTTTCGATTGGAAATTGTTCCTTAAGAATAATTTGATGATAAAAATCTGAACTTGGTAGATTTGGAGCCTTTGGTGGTCTATTCTAGAGGCAAGCGCATTGCGGAATAGTTCCGGGCTAGTTTTGAAGTAAGTAATGTCTTTAAATCCTGTCCTGAGGGTATGAAACCCCGGACTATGCACCCCTTCACGGATTTTGAAATGCAAAGGTTGAAACTTTGGAGATATATTCCCTATTTAGGCGACTATTGATTTGCGAAACCGATTTCTAAGCTTATGCTTAACTAGTATATATATATTATGATATGTTTTGAGCTGTAAGCCATGTTTGGGACCTAGTGCCGATCTGTTTACCCCTTGGGGGATGTTGTACTGTGTTTCCTCACTTGATATTTTGTGATTTTCACTCAGTCTTTTCCTGATAAATTATTTTGACACTCAGAGTATTTTGAAACTATTTCTTGAAAATGAAACACTAATTTTGGGTCGAGAACTCGGTATATTTATGGCCTGATGGGAAAATTGAGAATGTCTGACTGAGTGAGGTTGCGTGCCTATATTGTGCGGATGTTATGATATGAGTGAGGATGCGGGCCTATGTTGAGAGTGATTTATGCCGTGATGCGGCTTGTTATATAGCGCTTGGGCTGTAGGAGCCCCTCCGGAGTCTGTACACACCCCCAGTTAGCGCCAGTACCGATTGAGTGATGATTATTGTCTGATGGGTTGATACTGAGTGATTGTGAGGATGCTTGATGGGCTGATAATAAGTGATTATGAGGATGCCTGATGGGCTGTTACTAAGTGATTGTGAGTATTCCTGGTGGGCAATGGTTACCAGAAATGATTTTTGGCCCGAGGGGCAGATTTATGATGATTTTACTAAGTTTTCAAACTATGATTTACTTCGTTTTCGAACTGGTTTTTACTGAGATATACTGATGTTACACTATTTTCAAAGGGATTTCTGGAAACTGATTTCGAACATATTATTTGATAAATACTACATGGTGATTTGGTGTTTTACTGGTTTTGTGGAATTTTGTATCTGTACTGTGTGTTTTATATTATTCAGACTATGATTTATTTTCATTACTACTGAGTTGGCGTACTCATAAAGACTCCCTGTGCCTCTGTGCACAGATTCAGGTGATGGTCTGGAGCAGTAGCTGTTCTTGCTTGTTCGTTAGCAGATTTCATAGGATTTTGTGGTAGCTGTCAAGCGTCCACAACTTCTCCACTTCCCCTCCTACTTAGTCATAGTTTTAGATTTTGAGATATATTATATTTAGAAGAGTTATTTTTATTTTATGTTAGATGCTCATGACTACTGACTCCAGTTCTGGGAGGTTGTTTAGAGTTGTTAGTTCATTATTGGGGGCGCTAGACTTATATAATTAAATTCTTTGCTATGATTGTTGTTATTTGCTATCTTGTGAACTGTTAAAATAAGAGTAATTGTGTAGTAAGGTGATGATTGGCTTGCCTAGTTCCACGATAGGCGCTATCACGACTTATTAGGATTTGGGGTCATGAAAGGTTGGTATCAGAGCTCTAGGTAACATAGGACTCAACGGTCATGAGCAGGTTCAGTAGAGTCTTGCGGATTAGTACGGAGACATCTGTACTTATCTTCGAGAGGCTGCAGAACTCTTAGGAAACATCTCTAATTTCTTGAACTCTTTTGTGCCAATCTATTGAATCTTGAATCTAAATTTATGTTGTTTCATTCTCTCACAGATGGTGAGGACACGCAATACTGAGCAGAGTAATCAGGCACCAGCTGGACCCATGAGAGGTCGAGGCTGCGGTCGAGGCCATGGTAGAGGTAGGGGACCAGCTTAGGCAACAACAGAGGTAGTACCAAAGGATCCCCTTATTATTCGGGACCAGGTTCCCGCCGATGTTGCTCCAGTGGGACAGGATCAGGCACCTGCTGTGCCCATTGTTATTCCGTGTCTCCAAGAGACTCTGGCTCAGATATTGATGGTATGTTCCAATTTAGTTCAGGCAGTGGCCATGACCACTACTGCCGATGTAGCTCAGGCCGGGGGAGGCAATCAAACTCCAGCTGCCCAGGCACCTGAGCCAGTTGTACGGGGTATTCAGGCACTGGGAGCAGCCCCAAATCAGCCAGTTGCTCCAGCTCAGAATTTTGTGGTCGCTGCTATGCCTGAGGATGAGCAGCGAAGATTGGAGAGGTTCAGCAGACTTAAGCCTCCGACATTCAGCGGTACAGAGGGCGAGGATGCCCAAGGTTTTCTTGATAAATGTCAGAAGATGCTTCATACTGCAGGTATTCTGGAGACCAACGGGATGTCATTTGCTACTTATCAGTTTGCTGGTGCTGTTTTTACTTGGTGGGAGTCATTCGAGAGGCGTAGGCCGGTTGATTCAGCACCTCTTACCTGGCAGCAGTTCTCCATGATCTTTCTGGAGAAATATGTTCCTCAATCCCACAGAGAAGAGCAACGCAGGCAGTTTGAGCAGCTGCGCCAAGGAGAGTTATCAGTCACCAAGTATGAGATGAGGTATTCTGAGCTGGCCAGACATGCTTCAGAGTTAGTCCCCACGGACAGGGAGCGTATCAGGAGATTTGTGGATGGTCTCACGTATCAGCTTAGGATTTTGATGACCAGAGAGAGGGTGTCAGGAGCCACATTTGGGCAAGTTTTTGATATAGCTCTGGACATCTAGTCAGTTCGCAAGCAGGAGCATGTTGAGAGGGAGTCTAAGAGGCCTCGGGGATCAGGTAATTTCATTGGTGCTCCTCCTAGAGGGCAATTTCATCCTAACAGAGGTCGTTCATTTAGACATCCACAGCCAGCTTGCCCAGCTTACAGTAGTGCATCATCAGGGCAGGGTCCCCGTAATTTTCACCAGGGGCGTTCCTCTTTTAGTTCTCTTCCAGCTCAGAGCTCCGCTCGGGCATCATCTTATCAGGTTTCTTTTATGTGTGGTTCGTCTGGTGATTATAATGGTGGCAGAGGTTATTGTTCATTTTCATCCCCAGCTTCAGGTGGTTGTTCCGAGTGTGGAGAGTTCGGGCATGAGTGGAGGTTTTGCCCTCGTCGTTCTAGTGGCTCATCCCAGCAGAGGGCTCAGCCTTCGGCGTCAGCTCCAGTCACTTCACCACCTACCCAGGTAGCTAGGGGTGGTGGTCAGGCAGCTAGAGGCCATCCTAGAGGGGGAGGTCAAGCAGGTGGAGGACATGCACGTAATTATGCAGTTCTGGCTAGGCCTGATGCTATGGAATCTAATGCGGTAATTACAGGTATTATTTCAGTTTGTCACACTGATGCTTTGGCTTTATTTGACCCTGGTTCCACGTACTCGTATGTCTCATCCTATTTTTCTCATTTTCAGAATATGCCCCCTGAGTCCTTGGTTACGTCTGTTCATGTTTCCACTCTGGTGGGTGACACTATTGTTGTGGACCGCGTGTATCGGTCGTGTCTTATATCTATTGGGGATCTGGAGACCCGATTGGACCTAATGTTACTGAGTATGGTCGATTTTGATGTAATTCTGGGCATGGATTGGTTATCCCCATGTCATGCTATTCTTGATTGTCACGCTAAGACCGTGACCCTAGCCATGTCCGATGTTCCGAGAGTTGAGTGGAAGGGGTCTATAAAGAATGTGCCTAGCAGAGTGATTTCCTATTTAAAAGCTTAGCGTATCATTGGGAAAGGGTGTGAATCTTATCTTGCGTTTGTGAGGGATGTTAGTAGTGAGGCTCCTCCTGTTGATTCTGTTCCTGTAGTCCGCGATTTTCTTGATGTATTTCCTGCAGACCTACCATGCATGCCACCTGACAGGGATATTGATTTTGGTATTGACTTGGTGCCCTATACTTCGCCTATTTCTATCCCACCTTACCACATGGCACCAGTAGAGTTGAAAGAATTAAAGGAGCAGCTTCAGGAACTCTTAGATAAGGGGTTCATTCGGTCTAGTGTGTTGCCTTGGGGTGCTCCGGTGTTGTTTGTGAAAAAGAAGGATGGCACCATGCGAATGTGCATTGATTATAGACAGCTTAATACGGTTACAATAAAGAATCGGTATCCTTTGCCTCGTATCGATGACTTATTTGATCAACTCCAGGGAGCTAAGGTATTCTCTAAGATCGACTTGAGGTCAGGGTACCACCAGATGAAGATTCGGGATCCTGACATTCCGAAGACAGCTTTCAGGACTAGATATGGTCACTATGAATTCCTGGTTATGTCATTTGGGCTGACCAATGCCCCGACAACATTTATGCAGTTGATGAACAGTGTGTTTCAGCCCTACCTTGATACTTTCATTATTGTGTTCATTGATGACATTCTGGTGTATTCTCGTAGCCAGGAGGAGCATGCTCAGCACTTGAGGATTGTATTACAGAGATTGAGGGAGGAGAAACTTTATGCAAAATTCTCCAAGTGTGAGTTGTGGCTTGGTTCAATGGCTTTCTTGGGGCATGTGGTGTCTAGCGAGGGTATTCAAGTCGATCCGAAGAAGATTGAGGCGGTGCAGAGTTGGCCCAGACTGTCTTCAGCTACAGAGATTCGGAGTTTCCTTGGGTTGGCGGGTTATTATCGTCACTTCGTGGAAGGATTCTCTTCTATTGCTTCACTATTGACTAGATTGACACAAAAGGGTGTTCTATTCAGATGGTCCGATGAATGTGAGGAGAGCTTTCAGAAGCTCAAGTCAGCATTGACTACAGCTCCGGTGTTGGTTCTGCCTACTAGTTCGGGTTCTTATACTGTCTACTGTGATGCTTCTAGAGTTGGTTTGGGAGCAGTGTTGATACAGGATGGTAGGGTGATTGCCTATGCGTCTAGACAGTTGAAGGTACACGAGAAGAATTATCCAGTGCACGATCTTGAGTTAGCTGCCATCGTTCATGCCTTAAAGATTTGGCGGCATTATTTATATGGAGTACAGTGTGAGATTTACACCGATCATCGTAGCTTGCAGTATCTGCTGAGGTAGAAGGACTTAAATTTGCGTCAGAGGAGGTGGTTGGAGCTTCTCAAGGATTACGACTTGACTATTCTGTATCATCCGGGGAAGGCCAATGTGGTGGCCGATGCCTTGAGTCGCAGAGCCGAGAGTTTGGGGAGTCTAGCTTACCTTTCAGCACCAAAGTGCCATTAGCACTTGATGTTCAGACCCTAGCGGGTCAGTTAGTGAGGTTGGATTTATCAGTCCCTCCATGGGTGGTAGCTAGCATGGCTTCCCGGTCTTCTTTATTTGAGAAGATCAAGGCATGACAGTATGACGACTGACACTTGTTAGTTCTCCAGGACAGGGTCCGTAGAGGTGATGCCAGAGATGTCACTATTGGTGATGACGGATTTATGAGGATGCAGGGCCTTATTTTCATGCCCAATGTGGATGGTATTCGAGAGTTGATATTAGCAGAGGCTCACAGTTCACGGTATTCTATTATTCCGGGTGCCGCGAAGATGTACCAGGATCTGAGACAGCAGTATTGGTGGAGGCGGATGAAGAGATATATTGTGGAGTATGTATCACGGTGTCTCAACTGTCAGCAGGTCAAGTATGAGCACCAGAGACCAGGTGGGCTACTTCAGAGGTTAGATATTCTGGAGTGGAAGTGGGAGCAGATTACTATGGACTTTGTAGTTGGGCTTCCAAGGACTTCGAAGAGTTTTGATGCTATCTGGGTCATTGTGGATAGATTGACCAAGTCCGCGCATTTCATTCTTGTCAGTACTACTTACACTTCAGAGCAGTTAGCTGGTGTTTACATTAAGGAGATTGTCCATTTGCATGGGGTTCCTGTTTCTATCATTTCTGACAGGGATACACAGTTCACGTCTCAGTTCTGGAAGGCTGTACAGAGAGGTATGGGTACCGATGTAGAGTTGAGTACTGCATTTTATCCTCAGACCGACGGGCAGTCGGAACAGACTACTCAGATATTGGACTACATGTTACGGGCTTGTGTGATTGGTTTTGGCGGTTCATGTGATCAGTTTCTGCCATTAGCGGAGTTTGCATATAATAACAGCTACCAGTCCAGTATTCAGATGGCCCCGTATGAGGCTTTATATGGTAGGAGGTGTAGATCTCTGGTTGGATGGTTTGAGCCTGGTGAGGCCAAGTTATTGGGCACAGATTTGATTCAGGATGCGTTGGAGAAGGTGAAGTTGATTCAGGAGCGACTTCGCACGGTGCAGTCTAGGCAGAAGAGTTACAAGGACCGGAAGGTCTGGGATGTGTCATTTATGGAAGGTGATAAGGTACTGCTGAAAGTATCACCCATGAAGAGTGTTATGAGGTTCGGAAAAAGAGGAAAGCTGAGCCCACGATTTATTAGTCCTTTTGAGGTACTTCAGAAGGTTGGAGAGGTGGCTTATAGACTTGCCTTGCCACCCAACCTATCGAGTGTTCATCCGGTATTTCATGTGTCGATGCTCAGGAAATATGTTGGTGACCCGTCTCATGTGTTAGACTTCATCACAGTTCAGCTCGAGGGTGATATGTCGTATGAGGTTGAGCCAGTAGCTATTTTAGCTCGGAGGTCAGGAAGTTGAGGTCTAAGGATATAGCATCAGTGAAGGTGCAGTGAAGAGGTCAGCTAGTGGAGGAGGCTACTTGGGAGACCGAGCGGGAGATGCAGAGCAGATATCCTCACTTGTTTGAGACTCCATGTATGTTTCTACACCCGTTCGAGGACGAACGTTTGTTTAAGAGGGGGAGAATGTAACGACCCGGTCGGTCGTTACGTAGAACTTGCATTATAATTTCTGTTATTGACTTGTCATAGGTTGGTTATACTGTTATTGATATGTTAGAGTTGGTAGGCTTGAAATCGGAATGGTTGTAGTGAGAGTTCAGTCACTTAGTCTATAAAAAATGGCCTTATAAAATGGGAAAAGTCAACTGAGAGTTGACGTATTGATAAACGACCTCGGAATGCAGAATTTATGGCTCGAATAGCTTCGTTAGGTGATTTGAGACTTAGGAGTATGTCCGAAATAATTTTGTGATGTCCGCTGTAGAATTAGGCTTGAATTGACGAAAGTTAGTTTTTGGCAATTTCCGATCGGTAGTGGAAAAAAAATTAGAAATCGGGATCGGAATGAATAATTTGCATCAGTGTTAAAATGTTATTTCTGGAAAAAAAAAGAAAACACGTTACTCCATTTGCCATTTGATAAATTTGTCCAGTATAATTTTTATGCTGAATTGTCTTGCAAAAAGTATGGTCATCAATGTAATTATTCAAAATCTCTAAGCAAAACTAATAATTCCAAGTATTTAAAAGACAAAAAAAAGAAACAAATATTACAAAAGTGTACAGAAACGATTCCAAACCCTTTGGACCTAAAAATTTAATCATTGCTCTTTCGGCAGACTCCAAATTCTGCCGCTGACTCCAGTCAAAACGACGGCTTTGCAAGCAGCAGTAGTAGTAAATTGATAAATCATCTATTTTTGGACGGGAAGAAGCTTTTGAGGCGATTTTGAAGAGAGGAAATCAGTGTTCTTAATAGAGTTAAGTATTTTGGACCTTAAAACTCGATTATGAGTGATTATAGAACACAAAACTAAATTCATGGAAAATCAGTAGAAAAAAATTGGATTTTAGGGCTTGAGATTATGAGACCTTCGAGGGTCGATTTGAGGGGTCAAACGAAGTCCGGTATTGGTTTTCTTTATATATACGGACTCGTGAGAGGACGAGGAACATTTTGTATAAAAATTTCTGAGTTTCGGGATGGGGGTCCAGGGGTCGGGTTTTGACCGGTTTCGGATTTTTGGGTTAAATTTGATATCTTTTGATTGGAAATTGTTCCTTAAGCATAATTTGATGATAAAAATCTGAACTTGGTAGATTTGGAGCCTTCGGTGATTTATTCGAGAGGCAAGCACATTGCGGAATAGTTCCGGACTAGTTTTGAAGTAAGTAATGTCTTTAAATCCTGTCCTGAGGGTATGAAACCCCGGACTATGCANGGTATATTTATGGCCTGATGGGAAAATTGAGAATGTCTGACTGAGTGAGGCTGCGTGCCTATATTGTGCGGATGCTATGATATGAGTGAGGCTGCGGGCCTATGTTGAGAGTGATTTATGCGGTGATGCGGCTTGTTATATAGTGCTTGGACTGTAGGAGCCCCTCTGTAGTCTGTACACACCCCCAGTTAGCGCCAGTACCGATTGAGTGATGATTATTGTCTGATGGGCTGATACTGAGTGATTGTGAGGATGCTTGATGGGCTGATACTAAGTGATTATGAGGATGCCTAATGGGTTTTTACTAAGTGATTTTGAGGATTTCTGATGGGCAATGGTTACCAGAAATAATTTTTGGCCCGAGGGGTAGATTTATGATGATTTTACTAAGTTTTCAAACTATGATTTACTTCGTTTTCGAACTGGTTTTTACTGAGATATACTGATGTTACACTATTTTCAAAGGGATTTCTGGAAACTGATTTCGAACATATTATTTGATAAATACTACATGGTGATTTGGTTTTTTACTGGTTTTGTGGAATTGTGTATCTGTACTGTGTGTTTTATATTACTCAAACTGTGATTTATTTTCATTACTACTGAGTTGGCGTACTCATAAAGACTCCATATGCCTCTGTACACAGATTCAGGTGACGGTCTGGAGAAGTAGCTGTTCTTGCTTGTTCGTTAGCAGATTTCACAAGATTTCGAGGTAGCCGTCCAGCGTCCACAACTTCTCCACTTCCCCTCCTACTTAGTCATAGTTTTGGATTCTGAGATATATTATATTTAGAAGAGTTAGTTTTATTTTCTGTTAGATGGTCATGACTACTAACTCCAGTTCTGGGAGGTTGTTTAGAGTTGTTAATTCATTATTGGGGGCGCTAGACTTATATAATTAAATTCTTTGTTATGATTGTTGTTATTTGCTATCTTGTGAACTGTTAAAATAAGAGTAATTGCGTATTAAGGTGATGGTTGGCTATCCTAGTTCCACGATAGGCGCCATCATGGTCTGTTAGGATTTCGGGTCGTGACAAAAGAATTACAAGAAAATACACATGACTTCACACCATAACAAAAAATGACCCATATTTTTATGGTTTACCTATCCTAGCCCATATTGTGCATATTTTGAAAGCACTAGCAAATTCAATATATGTATTCTTATAACTATTGTTTCTAAAAGCTATGGATTTAAATTTGTGTTCTTACAATATTGTTTTTGCTCTCTTCTTCTCACATCCTCGACATATGCTTCAAAGGTTGTATATTTTCTGCTTCTCCTCTTGTGTCACCTGGTTGCAATGTAAGAAAATTGAAGAGTAGAAGTCCACCATTGAAGACCATTCAAAGCTTTTCTTTCGAAAATGGTTTTCTTTTTTTTTATTTTGTTAGTTTTTTGGATTGGGTGTTGTTCCAATTGATTGAAAATATCAAAAGAAGTTCAAAATTTAAATTTGAAGTGATTTGGAGTAGATTTGAGCAAGATTTGAAATAAATTTAAGAAAAGACGCAAGGAAGAAGATGAAGTTAGTTTTTTGTATAAGTATGTTAATCTTGTATAATAGTGTATATGAGTGTATAAACAAATCTTATACACATTTATACAAGCGTCTGTAGACAAACTTCTTCCACGATTTTCAGTTGCAATCTTGTTCAAAACGAGTCCAAATCTCTATGAAATGACTTCAAATTTTATATACAATCTCCTTATACTATTTCTAACAAGTCTAAATAACACCCACTCCAAATTTCTCTCAAAATAAAATTTGAAATTTAAACTCACATGTTTAAGCTTGTTAAAAATCTAATTTTCACCACCCAAATGGATTTTGTTTGTTGAACTAATATTTGAGTCACAATTACTAATTCGAATATTAACTTAATTGCTTGAGGAATCCTTTTTAAAAATTAAATAGTAATTTTGAGAACCTATTGGAGTAGGATGTTGAGTTTTAGCCTATTATTTTTAGGCTAGTTGATTGTAAATTGAAATATGGACTATAAAATTGAAAAGCATGAAGCCTAATTATTCTAATGTGAAATTTTCCCACATTAGTTCTCCTCCACTCTCTTTTTCTAATATTGCAGAGACACATGCTAGCTATTTGGCTAAAAGAAATTTTGGAATATTGTCTTTCATCCTTTATTATGAATCTTCGAGCTATTATTACATGTTGACTTCTTTTTGTAGTATAACTGAAATTTAAAAATATATTTTAACCATGTAATCAGATACGGAATGGTATTTTTTTCTTTCATATCAGTTGTTTTTTTGGGCGCAAAGTATAGCTTTCCACTCATAGAAAATAGATTACAGAAAGATGTAGAACTAACAAGTTGCTATGTTCATGATTAATATCTATAATTTTTTATTTTTAACGAAAATAATGCTATAATCTTTTCAGAAAAAAAAAAAAAAAAAGCTAAGCAAAGGTGTTTTACTAACAACCTTTTCAGTTATTAGTAAGTAGTTTATTATTGTGATGACCCAAAAAGTCATCTCTCATTTTATAAAGTTAAAATTGTGTTCCGAAGCCTTAAAAATCTCCTTTTACCTCATTTCGTTTTGCGTGCCCAGCCCGGACAAAAATTCAGGAAGCTTCTATGTGAAAACTGAGAAAAATACTAAATTGGCCTTAATATTGAATTTAAGTTGACTTCGGTAAACATTTTAGGTAAAGAGACCCGGACCCGGACCCGTGATTCGATAGTCCCGGAGGGTCCATAGAAAAATATGGGACTTGGGCGTATGCCCGGAATCGAATTCCGAGATCCCAAGCCCGAGAAATGAATTTTTGAAAGAAATTGATTTACTGAAAATGTAAGAGTTCTTGGAAATTTGGTTATATTTGAAATTTATGGTATCGGAGCCGTATTTTGGTTCCGGAGCCCGGTACATGTTCACTATAATATTTGAGTTGTGTCTGTAAAATTTGGTATGAAACGGAGGTCGTTTGACGTGATTCAGACCCGTATTTGTAAAATTTGAAAGTTTTCAGATTTTTCTTTCGTTTCTATGCTGAATTCGTTGATTAAGATGTTAATTTGGCGATTTGATCGCACGAGTAAGTCCGATAGGATATTTTGGGGTAGTGTGCATGTTTGGTTTGGATCCCCAAGGGCTCGGGTGAGTTTCGGATAGGCATTGGGGTGTTTCGGACTTAGAAAAACCTGGTGTCCTAGGATTTGCTCTTCACGATCGCGGTACAACCCACACGATCACGGTGCACAAGCCGGGCTGGGGAGGGGTTTCTTCTATGCGAATAAAGGGACTTGGTCGCGATCGCGTAGTGTACTGGAGGGAGGCTGGGGGAGTCCTTATGTTGCTCTTCGCGAACGCGGTCCTAGGCCCGCGAACGGAGTGGTCAAGGGGGATAGACCATCGCGAACGCGAACACCTTATCGCGATCGCATAGGTCTTTTGGCCACAATTCTCCGCGAACGCGGCAAGCTCCTCGCGATCGCGTAGAGGGCCTGTCCAAGGGTTTAAAACAGTGTCAAAAACGGGAAATATCCATAATTTCATATTTCCTTCCATAGAATCCGACCTTGGGCGATTTTTGAACAGGGATTTCATCACCAAATCATAGGTTCGTGTTCTTAATCTCATTTTCTTCATTTTCCATTAACACACATTAGATTTCTAGGCCTAAATCATGTTCTTAAGGGTAGAAAATTGGGGATTTGGGTAGAGTTAGAGTTTTTTGAATAATTGAAATTTAGACCTCGTTTTGAGGCCGGATTTCGAAACTAATTACATATTCGGGCTTGTGGGTGAATGGGTGATCGCGTTTTGGTTCGAACCTCGTGTTTTGACAAAGCGGGCCCAGGGTCGATTTTTGAATTTTTGGTAAGAATGATGTAAAACTTATAATTAAGCGTTGGGATGGAATTGTTTGACATTTATTGATGTTATTGAGTTGAATATGTCTAGGTACAAGTGAACTGGAGTCAAATTCAAAAGGGAAAGCGGTAATCGAGGCTTGAGTTTGGTCGTGGAATTTGAGGTAAGTGTTTGGCTTAACCTTAGCTTGAGGGAATAGGTGTTGTGTCCTATTTTCTATGTGTAAGTATCATGTTCAATGTATATGTGAGGTGACGAGTACCTATACGTTAGTGTCAAGTATGCCCGCGAGTCGAATATTGTGATTTATGTGATTTTTCGTAAGTAATATTTGTGTTTCACCTTATAGTTATCCATGTTGGTGGAAATTCCTTGATATTGAGTAGTGTTGAGTATTAGTTTTCAGTTGAAGATTTTTATGTGAAGTTATGTACTAAGTGAGATTGGATATAGTTGTTTACCCTTGCCAGTGTTGGTACCCAATTTTTCTCAAATTATTTTTAAAATTTACATATATACCTTCAAAATCACCCTTTATAATAACTGATATTTTTCCGTAATTTTTCACATTTTTATTAAATTCTTTTCCAATTTATTCAGTATTTTTACATTCAATAGTTATTCATAAATTGTATTATAAATAATTTCAAAATATTTCCCAGTTCAATATATCATTTTTAATCCTATTAGGATTTAATTATTTCACAAATTATCCAATTTGGCATTATTTGACGATATTTACAATAATTTTGCAACTATAGCCTAGTTGTACAATTTATACCATTTAAATCAATAATTATACATTTTATATTTTAATATTAATTAATTACGTTAATTTCATTTATTTAGCATTAATTTCATTTTATATAATTATTAGCTATTTTTTATTAATTATTTATCTATTTTTAATGCGTATTTAACTAATAGCCACTTTTAGTTTCAATTCTAGCATAATTTCACCCGGGCCCCTACCCAATTTAATCAGCCCAATTACCCATCCCAGACCTAAAATCCTACCCGGCCCAACCCCACGACTAATATAAGTCATAGATCAATTTAAATCAACGACCCAGATTAGTGTTACCATAATTAAACCTAGACCTACCCCCCACCGACACCTCATTTCACTCGGTCTCTCATCTCTCTACTCTTTCTCTCTATCTCTATAGTTCTCTCTAGAGACCTCTGATCTCTCCACCTCCAATGAGGTCTGTTCGTCTTCTCCTGCTAGTTCCCTCGCCGGAAATTATGGTCTCCCATTATCTCCTGGTTACTGCTCCACCCTACACCGGTCTAATGACACCCTAAGGCCCTCAGGCGAACCTGGAGCGGTTCAACTCCTACCCATGGTCCCTCATGCCATCTTCCGGCCTCCTCCGGCCGTCTGAGTAAGAGCCATGACTTTTCCGGCTAACGCTGGCGACATCTTTAAGGTTTTTCTTGTTTCTCTGGGCTCTCTGTAACCCTAACTCCTGGTATTTTTACGATTTCTTTTAGATTTGTCTTAGATATGTGTATATCATGAAGCTTTTACATGTTTTCTTCGAAAACCTTCATATTCTAAGTGATCTTTCATCTCAAAATTAGGGTTTCATCACCCCTCTTCCAAAAATGATTTTTCTTCTGTTTTAATATCATTCTATGATTCTTTCTATGATCCAACGATTTACTCGGAGTTCTCTTTTCATTTTTGACTTACAATGTTGAAAACCCTAGGTTTTTCCCTAATTCCGAGTTTGTCTTTAACCGATATGTTTGTTTAAATGCATGAACTCTTATTTCTCATAAATGTTTAAGATTTCTGTGATTTTACCCTATTTTTGCTTATTAGGGTCCCTGACTATGTTCTCTTTGCTTATATCATGTTCAATGTTACTGCTTTGTCTCTAAACCTGTGTGATTTTGCTACTACTCACTAGGATTTCAACTCTCTGATTCTCATTGTTCGTTTAAATGTGTTCTAGCCTCGAATCTCTGATTCTATGTGATTCTTTACCTTGTTATGCTTTTGCTTGCCTATTATTTGCCTAACTGATTTTGTTCCTGTTCGAATCCCTAACTCTCTGCAACTTTACCTTTTTGCACCCCTGATTCCTGGAGATTTGAAAAGCCTTACTGATTTCTTATGAGATGTTCTTACTGACTTCCGACTTTATTTTCTTACCTCGTTACATAATTACTTAAATGTTAATTAATTACTATTTCCTTAACTGATATCTTCTTAACCTAGTCTCAATTGTATGCTTGAATTGGGGTGGAATTGTTTCCTTATATGTCACAGGCATAAGAACTTTCCTTAATTGTTATTTTACCTACTAGCCGTTTGAGTTTAACCCCTTCAATTAAGGGATACCTAATTGCCTGTTGTACTTACACTGTTCTTATATTCCTCTAAGCTATATATGGTCCTTTCCTTATTTAATACTCACTGTGTGAATCACTCCTTTGATTATAGGGATACTTGTACTAATTGGGTACTGATTGATATTCAGTCCCACAATCACTGGTTAATTCTTATTTTTTTCCTTATTTTTCATCAAGCTTTCAAACTATATATATACTATATTCATTCATTACGCACACATGAACTGATCTGTTAAGAAAATCTCTCTCTCACAATTTAAATGACTCTCTGCTCTCTCTTTTGTGCTAACTACTACTACTCTAAGTTAGTCGGCTGCAAGCCAAGGCTAACTATTGTGTATCTCCTACTTTCCTTTTTGTTTTACTGGTTTCTTCACTTCACTGGTATGTTCTAATTTAGATTTCAGTCCTCAAACCAACATGTTTCTACTACTGTTGTAATTCAGTATGCTTCCAATTTGCTTACTTATTTTTCAGCATGTATCTAGGATCCTGAATTCCCCTCTGCATGTTTAAATTAGGCTTTATTTGTTTATGACCAGCATGTTTTTGTACACTTAGCACCTACTTCTTACATGCTATGACTGATACATTAGTTTAACCATGGCTTTAGTTATTGATCTAACCTAGAACTTTACTGTACCCCTGATCCTCTAGACCCTTAGGAGTTTCTGATTGTATGTCTATGTGTGTATCTGCCTGCTGCATGTCTGCCCTTACATGCTCTGTATTTTTCCCTCAAATCCCATTACCTCTGTTTGTGATTGTTGGACTATCCTTGCTCCTTTGTGTAAATCTTCCATTTCCTTCTTCAAAACTGTTTTCTTACTTACCCTTTCTCAAAATTGTTCCTTACTTAAATCCTTTTAAAAAATAAAAAGCACTCTCACATATACTCTTAGAAGTGTAAGTTCAGCCCCCTTCGTCCGAGCACTGCTTTGGGGACCCTTTGAGTACCTCTAAACTCTGAGGCAGGCACTTTCCACACTGCACATGTTTAACTCTTTGGCTATGTCTGGGTGTAAGCACTGCCCGGGAGCCCTTGAGGTCCTTAGGAAACTCTGACACACCCAGACTTTGAAAGGCTATGCAACACCAAAGGCTTTGAGGTTTTGGAAGATCTGGGCCTAATTGAAGGCTCCCTATAGAAGTAACTTCTTATTTTTCCTTTGGTTGTGTAATTCATAATTCCCTGGCCTGTATTATTTGTAAACAAATATTTGGGAATGGATAGTGGAAACGGAAGGGTAGTTATGTAGATTATCCATGTTAAAAGGGTAGATACCATGACTCTAGGCTTACATTTCTTACGTGTGCACTAGAATTCATGCTTAGGGATGATTGTATGCGAGCATATCATGCATTAGACATCCTGTTTCTTAGGCCCACGTTTACTGCTTCAGCATCCTGTTATGGCATTATCATTTATCATATAAAATCATGATCTAGGATTAATTGTTAATATAAACCTGTTATTCATGTAAACTAGTTCTAATATCATTGTAATGTTGTGTTACACCTAGGAATCATGCTTAGGATAATAATGCACTAATAAACAAGCCATCCTTATACTTGCTACATAGCATGTTCAAATACTGTGACTTTATGCATTTAGAAATCCTGCCTAGGAATTCTGCATTCTGCATCCTTGTGTGTGCATATTAAATATCATGTCTTAGGACCTCATTCAATACCTAGCTTAACTACTGATTGCATGAAAAAGGCCTAAAAAATAATTTCACCATGTTTCCAAACAACTGGTAATAGTTCTGTATTTTGCAACACCTAAGTACAACATGTTTAGGCAAACTAACTTGTAATGGTTTCTTTAATAATCTAGATAATCACTGAGTGTTGTCACATGCTTAAGCAAGCTTTAGGTATTAAATCTATTAAAACTGGAAACATACTCCTTTATACTTGCTGCTTGACTATTAATGGTTACAATCAGTAAGAAACTGATAAAATTCATCCTCTGAAATCAGTAATAAAGCTGCCTCACTATTGCATTCTCACCTAGATATCATGCCTTAGGTTCTGGAGTTAATAATGCCTTACTTGTGTTTGAGTCGTGCTAATCATGTGCATAATATGTGGAGGAATACTTGGGCCTCGTATCTACTCTTATTTGTTTTCCCCTTATCTGAAGTCCTAATTGTCGTTGTTTATCTCTTAGAATCTTGTCCTTTAAACCTAGGGGTCAACCTAGTACTTCCTTTTAGGATAGTAGTCCTAGCCTCCTCCAGGACTGATAGGATGGGACGGGTAATAACACGCAATAGAGTCCGCGACCTACACACGCTTTAATTACCTTCACGTGGTGGGAAGGGTAGAATATGGATATGATGACCGGTGCGCTAATACCACGTGTAGCTCCTCTTCGAGGAGTGATTAACGGGTATTGCATTGATGCGATCCATATTATTATAAACCTAGGACACCTGTATACGCTAGTTCGTGATCATCCCTATTGTTTTCTAAACACCTATATGCTTAAGACTTAAATCCCCTCTTATTTGAGCCTTTACTTGTTATTTGCTATTTGTACAAATTCACGAAACCATTTGGCCGGGAACTACAATTGTGGATCCGGAGGGGTTCCTAACACCTTCTCTTACGATAATTTCAAGCCCTTACCCAAATATCTAGTTAGCGACGTAGTTGTAATTGAACCCCATAGGTGCCTTAACGCACCGTTAAAATCGTTAGGTGGCGACTCTTCAAAATATTCAAACCCCTTTCCCAAAAGGAAAGAGTTGTCACAAACAATGTCATAAACCCGATATTCCGCGAAGGAAGAGGAAAAAAAGGGTGCGCGACAACCGGGATTATATTAATTCCACTGATGAATCCCTTGCCGGGAGGTTATGATTTATTTCTGTTTACTCAGTTATTTATTCCTTCTTGGATTGCTATCACCATAAAGGGTGATGTCGTGCCGATATTGTGATTGTAAAAACACGAAGGGTGATGCCGTGCCGATATTGTGATTGTACACGAAGGATAATGACGTGCCATGATATTATGAGGTAAAAGCATGAAGGGTGATGCCATGTCGAATATATTGATTCTGATGGTGAGAACGAGAGTAAAAGCACGAAGGGTGGTGTTGTGCACTTGTTTTCGTATCATTATTCTGCTGCTTAGATTGATATCTAAATTATGCCTTACCTCGTTACTTCCATTATTTAATATTTCCTCCCCTCAGCATGTTCCCCTTTTCCCTTATGCTTAACTATTTATTTCTCGTTGTATTATATTTCTCTGTATTCTATTAAACGACACAAGTTGACTTTGGTTGTCGTGTCCTAGGCTCGTCACTACTTCACCAAGGTTAGGCTCGGAATTTACTCAGTACATGGGGTCGGTTGTACTGATGCTACACTCTGCACTTTGTGTAGATCCCGGTGTAGGACCCTACGAACCATATATCGAGGTTGCTTCCTTCAGTCCAGTGGAGACCTCGGGGTAGTTCGCAGGCCTTGGCATCCCTTCCTACTTCTTTTATATTCTGTTATAGTTATTTCAGAAACATATGAACTTATTTCATTCAGACCGTTATATGTTTTATTCGTAGATAGTCCGTGAGTTTGTGACTCCAAAGTTCTAGGATTGGTTTTTGTGAAAGTTTGTAAAGGCATACATTGAGTTTACATGCCTTGATCCATTTTTTGTAATTCTATCCATGTTAGTGTTGTCTTTTCACATGTTATTTGGTAATAATAAAGGAATAAGATAAATTGAATATTTACGTTGGCTTGCCTAGCGGGTTCAACGTTAGGCGCCATTACTGTCCCGGCGGTGGGAGATTCGTGTCGTGACAAGTTGGTATCAGAGCACTTGGTTGCCTAGGTCTCACAAATTCACGGACAAGCTTAGTAGAGTCGGAGGGATCGGTATGGAGACGTCTGTGCTTATCCCCAGAGGCTGCAGAGTTTTGGAATGACTTCACATCTATTCTTCTCTATCGTGCGATTTAAATTTTAAATGCTAACTGAATTTCTATTCTATTCTCTCGCAGATGGCGAGAACACGTGCTTCTTCATCCACTGGTCAGCAGCCCGAGCCTCCAGTTGCAGCTCCTACGAGGGGCCGAGGACGAGGCCGCGCTAGAGGCCAAGGCAGGGGCAGAGCTCAGCCCAGAGCAGCAGCCCCAGTGGCGGAGCCTCAAGTAGAGTTTGCCGATGAGGTTCCTGCCCAGACTGTCCCGGTTGGGCCAGCTCAGGTTCCCGAGGGGTTCATTGCCACTCCAGTAATCTAGGATGCTCTGGTCCATCTAGTGGGCCTCATGGAGAGTGTCGCTCAGGCAGGTTTTCTTTCTGCAGCACCAGCCGTCTCTCAGGCTGGGAGAGGAGCCCAGACTCCCGCTACTCGCACTCCGGAGCAGTTGGCTCATCAGTTTCAGACTCCAGTAGCTCAGCCAACTGGGGTAGTTCAACCGGGTATTATGGCTCAGATCGGTGATGGAGCAGCTATGTCTGCTGATGCTTTGTGGAGGTTGGACAAGTTCACCAAGATTTTCACTACTACTTATAGCGGTGCATCTTCAGAGGATCCCCAGGACTATTTAGATAGTTGCCATGAGTAACTACGGAACATGGGGATAGTGGAGACCAATAGGGTCGACTTTGCTACCTTTCTTCTGTCAGGTTCCGCCAAGACTTGGTGGAGAGATTATTGTTTGGCCAGACCAGTTGGATCACTGACCTTGAATTGGTCCAAGTTCACTCAGCTATTTTTGGAGAAGTTTCTTCCTATTACTTAGAGAGAGGATCTACGAAGGCATTTTGAGCGTCTCAAGCAGGGCTCTATGACCGTCACTCAGTACGATACCAAATTTGTTACCTTGGCCCGGCATGCTATTATGATACTTCCCACAAAGCGAGAGAGGGTGAGGAGATTTATTGAGGGACTAGCTCAGCCGATCAGGTTGCAGATGACCAAGGAGACATGGAGTGAGATTTCTTTCCAGGATGCAGCCAATATGGCCAGACGAGTTGAGATGGTTTTGTTGTAGGGGTGGTCAGGGGTCTGACAAGAGACCCCATCATTTTGGCAGGTTCAGTGGTGCCTCATCCGGAGGCAGGGATTTTATTGGTAGAGCCATCCTCCTAGGCCATTTCATTCGGCGCTTTAGGTTTCTCGCAGTGCTCCAGGTGGTCGTGGTTCTCATATGCAGTATTCTTTAAGTTGCCCTACAGTGCACCATCAGCTCCTATCAATGCACCACCGATTCAGGGTTTTCAGTGTGGTTACTCAGGTCGTCAAGGTATGTTTCAGGATCAGCAGCCTCAGCAACCGAGGGCTTGTTATACCGGTGGTGATTAGAGGTACATTTCTAGATTTTTCCCTCGAGCCTCGAGCAGTTCTCAGCACTAGGGTTCTCGTTCCATGGTTCCAGTACCAGGTGTTCAACCCCGCCCGCTCAGCCAGCTAGAGGTGGGGGTCGAGGTGTTAGAGGTGGAGGTCAGGCCGTTAGAGGTGGAGGCCAGGCCGCTAGAGGTAGAGATCAGCCAGTAGGAGACCGTCCCAGGGATGTAGTTCAGACTGGTGGGCCCCAACCCTGATGTTATGCTATTCCAGCCAGACCTGAAGCTGAGGCCTCTGATGCAGTTATCACAGGTATGGTTTCAGTTTGCAGCAGGGATGCTTCAGTTTTATTTGATCCGGGGTCCACATATTCCTATGTGTCATCTTATTTTGCTCCTTATTTTGTTATGCCTCGTGATTCTCTGAGTACTCCTGTATATGTGTCTACATCGGTGGGTGATTCTATTGTAGTAGATCGTGTCTACTATTCATGTATTGTGGTTATTGGTAGTCTTGAGACCAGTGTAGATCTTCTACTCCTGGATATGGTAGATTTTGATGTTATTTTGGGGATGGATTGGTTGTCACCTTATCATACCATACTGTACTGTCATTCCAAGACCGTGACATTAGCATTACCGGGGTTTCCTTGACTGGAGTGGAGGGGGACTCCTGGTCATTCTTCCAGCAGGGTTATCTCATATATGAAGGCTTGGCGCATGGTTGAGAAGGGTTGTTTGGCCTATTTGGCTTATGTTCATTATTCTAGTGCCGAGGTTCGAAGTCTGTACCCGTAGTCCGTGAGTTTCCAAAGGTGTTTCTTGCAGACCTGCCGGGTATGCCACCCGACAGGGATATCGACTTTTGCATTGATTTGGCTCCGGGCACTCATCCTATTTCTATTCTTCCATATCGTATGGCCCTGCCAGAGTTGCAGGATTTGCTTGATAAAGGCTTCATTAAGCCTAGTGTCTTGCTTTGGGGTGCGCCGGTGTTCTTTGTTAAGAAGAAGGATGGGTCGATGAGGATGTGTATAGATTATCGGCAATTGAACAAGGTGACCATCAAGAACAAGTATCCATTACCGTGAATTGATGATTTGTTTGATCAGCTTCAGGGTCCCTAAGACAGCTTTTCGCACTCGGTATGGGCATTATGAGTTCTTAGTGATGTCATTCGGGTTGACAAATGCCCCAGCAGCTTTTATGAACTTGATGAATCGAGTGTTCAGGCCTTATTTGGATTCCTTCGTGATTGTCTTCATTGATGATATTCTGATTTATTCTCGCAGCCGGGAGGAGCACGAGCAGCACCTTTGAGTCATTCTTCATACTTTGAAGGACAGTCAGTTGTATGCTATGTTTTCTAAGTGTGAGTTCTGGTTGAGCTCAGTTGCATTCCTGGGTCATGTTGTATCAACAGAGGGTATCCAGATGAATTCAAAGAAGATTTCAGCAGTCAAGGATTGGTCAAGACCCACGTCAGCTACAGAGATTCGGAGTTTCTTGGGCTTAGCAGGTTACTATCGTCGGTTTGTGGAAGGCTTTTCATCTATTGCAGCCCCGATGACCAGGTTGACTCAGAAGGGTGCCCAGTTTAGGTGGTCAGATGAGTGTGAGGCGAGATTTCAGAAGCTCAAGGCAGTCTTGACCACGGCACCGGTGTTGGTTTTTCCCACAGGTTCAGGGCCATATACTGTGTATTATGATGCATCTCGGATTGGATTTGGTGCAGTGTCGATGCAGGATGGCAAGTTTATTGCATATGTTTCGAGTCAGTTGAAGATCCACGAGAAGAATTATCCAGTTCATAATTTGGAGTTAGCAGTCATTATTCACGCACTGAAGATTTGGAGGCATTATTTATATGGCGTGTCTGGTGAGGTGTTCATGGATCACAAGAGTTTGTAATATTTGTTCGAGCAGAAGGAGTTGAATTTGAGGAAGAGGAGATGGTTGGAGCTGTTGAAAGACTATGATATCACCATCTTATATTATCCGGGAAAAGCCAATGTGATGGTCGATGCTTTGAGTAGGAAGTCAGCCAGCATGGGTAGTCTTGCTTATATTCCGGTCAGAGAGAGACCGCTTGCCTTGGATGTTCAGGCTTTAGCCAATCGGTTCATGAGATTGGATGTTTCTGAGCCTGGCCGTGTTCTAGCTTATATAGTTACTTGTTCTTCATTATTTTATCGTATTCGAGACCAGCAGTATGATGAACCTCATTTGTGTGTCTTGAGAAATACGGTCTGGCACGGGGATGCCAAGCAGTTTACAGTTGATAATGATGGAGTTTTATGGATGCAGGGCAGTATTTGTGTACCCAATGTAGCTGGACTTCGTGAGTTGATATTAGAGGAGGCCCATAGTTCCCGGTATTCTATCCATCCGGGCGCCACAAAGATGTACCAGGATTTGTGGCAGCATTATTAGTGGAGGAGTATGAAGAAGGATATTGTGGCATATGTATCTCGGTGCTTGAATTGTCAGCAAGTAAAATACGAGAACTAGAGACCTGGCGGATTGATGCAGTAGATTGAGATTCCTGAGTGGAAGTGGGAGCGTATCACCATGGATTTCGTTGTTGGACTCCCACGGACTCACAGGAAGTTCGATGCAGTATGGGTATCGATAGGCTGACCAAGTCAGCGCATTTCATTCCTGTGGCAGTTTACTATTCTTCGGTGAGATTGGCAGAGATCTACATTAGGGAGATTGTTCGCCTTCATGGTGTGACCGTGTCTATTATTTCTGACCGAGATATGCAGTTTACCTCGCATTTCTGGAGGGCAATTCAGCGTGAGTTGGGCACGAGGGTTGAGTTGAGCACAGTAATTCATCCTCAGACGGACGGACAGTCCGAGCGTACTATTCAGATTTTGGAGGATATGCTACGAGCCTGTGTCATTGACTTTGGAGGCTCTTGGGATCAGTTCTTGCCATTAGCTGAGTTTGCCTACAACAACATCTATCAGTCGAGCATTCAGATTATGAGGCTTTATATGGTAGGCAGTGTCGATCGTCGGTTGGGTGGTTTGAGCCGGGAGAGGCTCGGTTGCTGGGTACGGAGTTAGTGCAGGATGCCTTGGATAAGGTTAAGATCATTCAAGATAGGCTTCATAAAACTCGGTCCAGGCAGAAGAGTTATGCCGATGGCAGAGTTCGTGATTTTTCATTCATGGTTGGGGAGCGGGTATTGCTTCATGTGTCGCCCATGAAGGGCGTGATGATATTTGGGAAAAAGGGAAAGCTAAGCCCTAGATTCATTAGTCCATTTGAGATTCTTGACAGAGTGGAAGAGGTGGCCTACAGATTTGCGTTGCCACCGAATTTATCAGTTGTACATCCGGTGTTTCATGTGACTATGCTTCGGAAGTACCACGAAGATCCAGCCCATGTGTTAGATTTCAGCAGTGTCCAGTTGGACAAGGATTTGACCTATGAGGAGGATCCGGTAGCCATATTAGACCCGCAGGTTCGTCAGTTGAGATCGAATATTTATCCTTCAGTTCGTGTCCAGTGGAGAGGTCAACTTGCCGAGGCAGCTACCTGGAAGTCTGAGTCCGATATGCGGAGCCGTTATCCCCATCTTTTCTCAGATTCAGGTATTTTTCTATGTTTGTTCGAGGATGAACGGTTGTTTTAGAGGTGGAGAATGTGATGACCCAAAAAGTCATCTCTCATTTTATAAAGTCAAAGTTGTGTTCCGAGGCCTTAAAAACCTCCTTTTATCTCACCTCGTTTTGCATGCACATCCCAGGCGTATATCCGGGAAGCTTCTGTCATGACTCGATTTTGGAGTCGTGATGGCGCCTGTCGTGGAACCAGGCAAGCCACCCTTTTCATCTAAGCTAAATTCAATTTCCAGTAAAAACACAATTTTAAACAAAATTATTGATAATACTAAGAGTCGTAAGTTTAAAAACAATATTTGAAAAACAAAATTTAAAACCTCCAACCCCGGATCCGATGTCACTCAGTCATGAGCTGCTATATCATAAAATAGAGAAATGAAGAAATAGACAACATAGTCTCAAAATAAGTGCAACAGGTAGAATAAGGAAGAGAAGACGAGGCCGCGATCGCCAGCTGCTACCTCGACAACTCCAATGAAAACTCTGACAGCTGCTCAATATCCACTACTGGGTCCCGGTGTACCTGGATCTACACACAAAGTTGCAGGGGGTAACGTGAGTACACCAACTCAGAAGTAACGGACCCAAGCTATGGGCTGAGAGGTAGTGACGGACAAAACCTCAGAATTTACTATAAACAGTATACAGAAATTAGATATGCTAACAGTTTATTAGAATGAGTAAATATGCCAAGTATGCCAGTATACTCTACATGCCATCATAAAAATATATGTAATATGCACATAGTGCTCACAACCCTCACACAGAAGTCCACTTAGTACCGTATATGGCTCTCAAGCCCAGGGAAAATTCCATCCCGGAATGTACATAATCTTTGATGACCGTAGTTACTCCATACTGAGGAAAAAGACCAATCCATCCCCACGCAGAAAGTCCATCTCTGGAATACAACACTCGGACAAAATCCATGTCTAGGGACAATCCATCCCTCACATAACATCCACTTCGGACACGATCCATGCCCAGGAAAATCCATCCCTCAACATCAATGCGCTCACTGTGGGTATAAATACTCCGGATGGGCCCTAGTGGCCAAGTGCCATATCAAGCCAACGAAAGCATGATTTAAGTATCACCGTGGTGTGCAGTCCGATCTCATAACTGTCTCAATAACAGGCTCTCGGCTTCACTCAGTCATCACTCTCTAGTCTCACTCATATGGATCACAGATGCATCCATCAGCCCGAAACAATGATAAGTATGCATATAATTAACAATACTGAGACTGAGGTATGAAGTGATATGCTATAACAGGACTGAGTATATGAAATCAAATAAACACAAAATGAGACAGTAATATACGACAACTCGGGTCTCAGCATTTTCGGCGTGAAGCCTAGCATTTATACTTAGCAAGATTTCTAACATGTTCTCAATTACCACATTAATAGAAGCACATATATCATCAGGGAATAATCACTAAGCAGTACCATGGGATGAACCAGGTCACAAATCTCACAGTGCACGCCCGCACTCCCGTCACTTGGCATGTGCCTCACCAATTATAATCACATAACAGTAGTTCGGGGTTTCGAACCCTCAGACCCAAGTATGGAAACATTACTTACCTCAAAACCGGCTAACACTTATCCCTCAATGCCTTTGCCTCTAGACTGGGCCTCCAAGTTCTCCAAATCTACCAAAAATCAGATTCATATCATTATAATATGCCATGGAAAGAAACCCATTCGAAAATTACCAAGTTAACCCAAAAATCCCGAAATTGGCCACACCCGACCCTTGGGCCCACATCTCAGAACTCGATGAATTTCTACCACAAGAATCCTCATCCTCACACGAGTCTATACATACCATGAACACTGAAATCAGAGTCCAAATGACCCCTAAAATTCCCATTTTAAGGTCACTAACTCACAAGCCCTAATTACCTATTTTTAGCACTGATTTTTCCCAATTTTTGCCATTAATCAGACCTTTAATCACATATAAACGAGTTTTAAGTCAAAAATCCTTACCTTAATGAAAAACTATCGATTTCCCTCTTCAAAATCCTTCAAAAGCTCCAAAGACGAATAAGAATGGTGAAAGAATGACCAAAATTCGCTAAGGGTTCTTTTTATAGGTTCTGCCTAGCGATGACCGCACCTGCGGTCCTTTTCTCGCACCTGCGGTCCCAGGTGCGCGCCTAGGAGAATTCAGTTATAGGGGCATTTCCGCACCTGCGACTCCACAGGTGCGGTCCAAGTCTCGCACTTGCAACCTTCACTGATCCAGCCAACTTCCGCATCTGCAGATCCTTATCCGCTTCGGGCTCGCACCTGTGGTCCCCTATCCGCAGGTGCGGAAACATCAGAAGACTTCACGCCAGCACCCTTTTCACTCTTCAAAACTCCCCGATGGCCATCCGAAATCACCCCGAGCCCCTCGGGACCCCCAACCAAAAATACCAACAAGTCATAAATGGTCACCCGGACTTAGTCGCACCCTCGGAATACCCAAAACAACATCAAAACACTAAATTCACCTCGGATTCAAGCCTATGAACTTAGAAAATCCCAAATTTCGCCAAAGATGTCGAAACCATCCAAAACACATCCGATTGACCTAAAACTTTGCACACATATCCCAAATGACACTACGGACGTGCTCCAACTTCCAGAATTCCATTCCGACCCCGATAGCTTATTTTCCACTACCGACCGGGAATCGCCAAAAACTAACTTTCGCCAATTCAAGCCTAATTCTACACCGGACATCAAGACTACATTCCGAACACACTCCTAAGTCCTAAATCACCTAGAGAAGCTATCCGAGCCATAATATCTACATTCCGAGGTCGTTTACCTATAAGTCAACTCCCAGTTGACTTTTCCAACTATTAAGCTCATTTGAGAGGCTAAGTGCCTTAATTCTCACCACGACCACTCTGAACCCGAACCAACTGACCCAACACATCATAATTAAGTTAATTAACACATATAAAAGTTGAAACAGGGAATTGGGGCTAATCTCAAGGAACAACCGACCGGGTCGTTACATTTTCCCCCACTTAAACATACGTTTATTCTCGAACGTACCTAGAGTTGTTCCAAACACCACCAAAATGCCGTGTAGCCTACCGTGTACATACTCGGGGGTGATCCCACATCACCTATCCCATATAGGTCCAATAGCACAACACAGTTGAAATTTCAAAGTTCGGCCTGACCTATAAACCTTAGAACTAACCTTTCCACTTCTGAAATAATTTACGAGATCAAAATTCCACAACTACAAAATGAATAAGTCTGCACGTGCTGGATCAAGCCATATTCACACCCCAGATGAAATCATATAATACACCGCGTGACTCAAACACTTATAGCGATAACTCCAAATCACAATAGCTGCTCAGAGCAACCCAATACTAGTATATAACCTCTTATCAAGAAATGCCTCGCTCTAACACTTTCATATACTGCCGATGATGACAGAAACACGTAGAAACTAACAACCATTCGCCCAATCAGTCAGACATGAAGCTCCTCCTTCCCAAACAGGAATTATAGCAAATTTCTAAGCCGACTCCCGATATTTATCATTCCAACTATGTTGTAGACAATTCTGACATTCATTCTAGGTCCAATGACCTCTTCTAACATGACACATAAATACAATTCGAAGACATAACCTGTGCAACTCGTGCACTCAACAACAACATCCCAACGTAATCAAATTATATAAAAGACTCATACAAGAGGACTATCCTGCCATTAACAATTACCCTCACAGCATCATGCTAAAAGCTTGGTACATATCCTAAAAATCAAAACACGCGAATCCAATACCAAAGGTCATACCCCTACATAACTCTGCTACTGAGTGATCCCATCGAAATGCTAATCCACATGAAATAGTTCAAGCCACCAGTAGATATGATTTACTTAGTCATCTGAAACTGCCAATTCCGCCTAAGAATTTTGACCTTCCTTCCAGAACTGAACCATAAATTCACACATGCAGATCTCGACTTTACACAACGTACCGCATATACCATGCCATCCTATAATAAATATGGAAACTTCATAACCCCTTCCGAGCCACAAGCAACTACGTACTCAACTAGCCAAGAACTTACCTTTGATCCCATCTAGAAGCAAAATCACTATAGCTCTCATACTCCTCACGCCAGTAGAAAATACACATCTCTAACCGTGGTAGAAACCATCAGGAACCATTCGAATCCTATTTGCACAACACCAAACCGTCAGAACTGAATCCTCCTAACTCAACCACGCTATGCAGGTCACCAACACCCAAGAGCATTGCTAGGAACACATGTAGAAACTCATTTCCTCATAAGCACCCAAAGAACTAATCATATCCCTTACCATGCCGATCCGACCCACTACAAAGTTGTCCTATTTATCACAGTTCCTTCTGACTTACCCTCGAATTGATCATTCTCCTTGTCATAATACTGCAATTCTCAACCTAGATTCACCACACGAGACCCAAGCATAAGACCATACAGTCTAAAGCTCATAAGCCGCTGAATACTCTCCCAAATATCCTCAAACTGAAACAAATACAGCACATAATCGGGCAACCAACTAATCATTAGCATACTCCCCCACTTGGATCAAAGTCATAGATCAAAACAACAATAACCCACAATGCCCATACGCTATCACTTCCACAATACCGCAGTGGGATTCAACTAAATCCTTCATAAGCTCATACACAACTCAAACCATTAAACATCCCAAATCATCTCCAAACTCGCATTCACCATTGCAATAGCCGTGCCAACTCCCATAAGTGATCTAAACTCAAATTGCAACATATATCAATTACTGGTAAAAGAGAACTTGCTACAAAACAACATAAGAGTTCTTCCCATACACTCATGACTCGAGGCCATATGCCAAGTCCAGACAGAAATCAAACACTCAACGGTTCTCGCTACATATCCAACCAATCCCTTTTTGTCACAATCAAGAAATATAAACACATCTCACCCTCAAATCACACTCACCACATAGTCATCTAGTCACTAAGTCTCATCAATAAGGACACCAGCGGACATGTAAGTCCCCAATTACATGTGCTCACACAAATGAAATCTCGGCACTCAAGCCACAGACAAAAATCCGGCCTCAAGTCCTCCATGTTGGCCCCAAACATGCTAAAATCACATCCCATTCATGGAAGTCACAAGCCATCGATGCACAACTGATACCGAGCGCTCACGTGCGTGTTCAAATACATGAAGGAGTTCAAAGAATTATGCTTCAGGTTGAATCAATGGATTCACACGACAAGAGTTCAAGAATGTGATATTTTTCCTAAAGGTTCTACAGCCTCTCGAAGATAAGTACAGACGTCTCCGGACCAATTCGTAAGACTCTACTAAACCTGTTCATGACTGGTGATACCTATTTAACCTAGAGCTCTGATACCAACTTGTCACGACTCGATTTCGGAGTCGTGATGTCGCTTGTCGTGGAACCAGGCAAGCCGCCCTTTTCATCTAAGCTAAATTCAATTTCCAGTAAAAACACAATTTTAAACGAAATTATTGATAATACTAAGAGTCTGAAGTTTAAAAACAATATTTGAAAAACAAAATTTAAAACCTCTAACCCCGGATCCGGTGTCACTCAGTCTTGAGCTGCTATATCATAAAATAGAGAAATGAAGAAATAGACAACATAGTCTCAAAATAAGTGCAACAGGTAGAATAAGGAAGAGAAGACGAGGCCGCGATCGCCAGCTGCTACCTCGACAACTCCAATAAAAACTCAGACAGCTGCTCAATATCCACTACCGGGTCCCGGTGTACCTGGATCTGCACACAAGGTGCAGGGGTAATGTGAGTACACCAACTCAGAAGTAACGAACCCAAGCTATGGGCTGAGAGGTAGTGATGGACAAAACCTCAGAATTTACAATAAACAGTATACAGAAATCAGACATGCTAACAGTTTATCAGAATGAGTAAATATGCCAAGTATGCCAGTATACTCTATATGCCATCATAAAAATATATGTATGAAACCAGTGTGGATATGCTCATAGTGCTCACAAACCTCACACATCAGTCTACTCAGTACAGTATATGGCTCTCAGGCCTAGGGAAAAGTCCATCCCATAATGTACATAATCTTTGGTGGCCATAGTCATTCCGTACTGAGGAAAAAGACCAATCCAGCCCCGCAGAGAAAGTCCCATCTCCGGAATACAACACTTGGACAAGATTCATGTCTAGGGACGGTCCATCCCTTACATAACATCCACTTCGGACACTCAGGGAAAATCCATCCCTCAATATGCGCTCACTGGGGTGTAAAAACTCTGGAGGGGACCTAGTGGCCCAAGCGCCATATCAAGCCAACGAAATCATGATTTAAGTATCGCTGCAGTGTGCAGTCCGATCTCATAACTGTCTCAATAACAGGCTCTCGGCCTCACTCAGCCATCACTCTTTAGTCTCACTCACATGGATCACAGATGCATCCATCATCCCGAAACAATGATAAGTATGCATATAAGTAACAATACTGAGACTGAGGTATGAAGTGATATGCTATAACAGGACTGAGTATATGAATCAAATAAACAAAAAATGAGACAGCAATATACGACCACTCGGGTCTCAGCATTTTCGACGTGAAGCCTAGCATTTATAATTAGCATGCTTTCTAACATGTTCTCAATTACCACATTAATAGAAGCACAAATATCATCAGGTAATAATCATTAAGGGGTTCCATGGGATGAACCAGGTCACAAATCTCATACTGCACGCCCGTCACTTGGCATGTGCGTCACCAATTATAATCACACAACAAGTAGTTCGAGGTTTCGAACCCTCAGAACCAAGTTTGGAAATATTACTTACCTCAAAATCGGCTAAACACCTAACCCTCAATGCCTTTGCCTCTAGAATGGGCCTCCGAGTACTCCAAATCTACCAAAAATCAGATCATATCATTATAATATGCCAAGTAATTAAACCCATTCGAAAATTACCAAATTAACCCAAAAATCCCGAAATTGGCCACACCCGACCCCTGGTCCCATGCCTCGGAACTTGATGAAATTTATACCACAAAAATACTCATCCTCACACGAGTCTATACATACCATGAACACTGAAATCGGAGTCCAAATTACCCCTCAAATTCCCATTTTAAGGTCTCTAACTCACAAGTCCTAATTACCTATTTTTAGCACTAATTTTCCCTAATTTTCGCCATTAATCAGACCTTTAATCACATATAAACGAGTTTTAAGTCCAAAATCCTTACCTCAATGAAGAACTATCTATTTCCCTCTTCAAAACCCTTCAAAAGCTTCAAACCCGAATAAGAATGGTGAAAGAATGACCAAAATTCGCCAAGGGTTCTTTTTTTAGGTTCTGCCCAGCGATGACCGCACCTGTGGTCCTTTTCTCGCACCTGTGGTCCCAGGTGCGCACCTAGGAGAATTCACTTAAAGGGCCATTTCCGCACTTGTGGGGTCCAAGTCTCGCACTTGCGACCATCACTGATCCAGCCAACTTCCCATCTGCTGGAGCCTTGTCTGCTTCTGCGGGCTCGCACCTACGGTACCCTATCTGCAGGTGCGGAAACATCAGAAGACTTCACACTAGCACCCTTTTCACTCTTCAGAACTCCCCGATAGCCATCCGAAATCACCCCGAGCCCCTCGGGACCCTAACCAAAAATACTAAAAACTCATAAATGGTCACTCGGACTTAGTCGCACCCTCGGAACACCCAAAACAACATCAAAACACTAAATTCACCTAGGATTCAAGCCTATGAACTTAGAAACTCCCAAATTTCGCCAAAGATGTCAAAACCATCCAAAACACATCCGATTGACCTGAAAATTTGCACACATATCCCAAATGGCACTACGGACCTGCTCCAACTTCCGGAATTCCATTCCAACCTCAATAGCCTATTTTCCACTGCTGACCAGAAATCGCCAAAAACTAACTTTCGCCAATTAAAACCTAATTCTACACCGGACATCAAAACTACATTTCGAACACACTCCTAAGTCCCAAATCACCTAACGAAGCTATCCGGGCCATAAAATCCACATTCTGAGGTCGATTACCTATAAGTCAACTCCCGGTTGACTTTTGCAACTATTAAGCTCATTTGAGAGGCTAAGTGCCTTAATTCTCACCACGACCACTCTGAACCCGAACCAACCAGCCCAACACATCATAATTAAGTTAATTAACACATGATAAAGTTAAAACACGAAAAATGGGTCTAATCTCACGGAACGACCGACCGGGTCGTTACAGCTTCTATGTGAAAAACTGAGAAAAATGCTAAATTGGCTTTAATATTGAATTTAAGTTGACTTCGGTCAACATTTTAGGTAAACGGACCTAGATCCATGATTCGACGGTCCTGGAGGGTCCGTAAAAAAATATGGGACTTGGGCGTATGCTAGGAATCAAATTCAGAGGTCCCAAGCCTGAGAAATAAATTTTTGAAAGAAATTGATTTACTGAAAATATAAGAGTTCTTGGAAATTTGGTTATATTTGAAATTTATGGTATCGGGCTAGTATTTTGGCTTTGGAGCCCGGTACAGGTTCAATATGATAGTTGAGTTGTGTTTGTAAAATTTGGTATGAAACGGAGGTCGTTTGACATGATTCAGACCCGTTTTGTAAAATTTGAAAGTTTGAAAGTTTTGAGATTTTTCTTTCATTTCTACGCTAAATTCGTTGTTTAAGATTTTAATTTGGCGATTTGATCACACGAGTAAGTCTTTAGGATATTTTTGGGGTAGTGTGCATGTTTGGTTTGGAGCCCCAAAGGCTCGGGTGAGTTTCGGATAGGCATCGGGGTGTCTCAGACTTAGAAAAATCTGGGGTGAGTTGTTGTTTCTGGTGTCCTAGGATTTTCTCTTCACGATCGCGGTACAACCCAAGAAATCATGGTGCACAAGCTGGGCTGGGGAGGGGTTTCTTCTACGCGAACGCAGGGTCTTGGTCGCAATTGCATAGTGTACTAGAGGGGGGCTGGGGGAGTCCTTATGTTGCTCTTCGCGAATGCGGTCCCAGGCCCGCGAACACGGTGGTCAGGGGGGATAGACCATCGCGAACGCGAACACCTTATCGCGATCGCGTAGGTCTTTTGGCCACAATTCTCCACGAACGCAGCAGGCTCCTCGCGATCGCGTAGAGAGTCTGTCCAGGGGTTTAAATCAGTGTCAAAAACGGGAAATAACCATAATTTCATATTTCCTTCCATAGAATCCTACCTTGGGCGATTTTTGAAGAGGGATTTCATCACCAAATCATAGGTTCGTGTTCTTAATCTCATTTTCTTCATTTTCCATTAACACTCATTAGATTTCTAGGCCTAAATCATGTTCTTAAGGGTAGAAAATTGGGGATTTGGGTAGAGTTAGGGCTTTTTGAATAATTGGAATTTAGACCTCATTTTGAGGTCGGATTACAAAACTAATTACATATTCGGGATCGTGGGTGATCGGGTTTTGGTCCGAACCTCGTGTTTTGACCAAGCGGATCCGGAGTCGATTTTTGACTTTTTAGGAAGAATGATGTAAAACCTATAATTAAGCGTTGGGATGAAATTGTTTGACATTCATTGATGTTATTGAGTTGAATATGTCTAGATACAAGTGAATTGGAGTCAAATTCAAAAGGGAAAGCGGTAATCGAGGCTTGAGTTTGGTCGTGGAATTCGAGGTAAGTGTTTGACTTAACCTTAGCTTGAGGGAATAAGTGTTGCGTCCTATTTTCTATGTGTAAGTATCATGTTCAATGTATATGTGAGGTGAAGAGTATCTATACGTTGGTGTCAAGTGTGCCCGTGAGTCGAATATTGTGATTTATGTGATTTTTCGTAAGTAATATTTGAGTTTCACCTTATAGTTATCCATGTTGGTGGAAATTCCTTGATATCGAGTAGTGTTGGGTATTAGTTTTTAGTTGAAGATTTTTATGTGAAGTTATGCACAAGTGAGATTAGATATAGTTGTTTACCCTTGTCGGGATGGTATTAATTCCACTGTTGACTCTCTTACCGGGAGGTTATGATTTATTTCTGTTTACTTTGGATTGCTATCATTTGATGTGTTTGGGTGAGGGGGAGTGTAAAACCACGAATGGTGATTCCTTGCGTGAGATTTTGAGTGAATGTTAATGCACGAAGGGTGATGCCGTGCTGATATTGTGATTGTAAAAACACGAAGGTTGATGACATGCCATGATATGGGAGATAATGCATGAAGGATAATGTCGTGCCATGATATTGTGAGGTAAAAACACGAAGGGTGATGTCGTGCTGAATATATTGATTCTGATGGTGAGGGCGAGAGTAAAAGCACGAAGGGTGGTGTCGTGCACTTTTTTTCGTATCACTATTTCGTTGCTTAGATTGATATCTAAATTATGCTTTACCTCGTTACTTCCATTATTTGATATTTCCTCCCCTCAGCATGTTCCCCTTTTCCCTTATGCTTAACTGTTTATTTCTCGTTGTATTATATTTCTCCGTATTCTATTAAACTGCACAGGTTGACTTTGGTTGTCGTGTCCTAGACTCGTCACTACTTCGCCGAGGTTAGGCTCGGCACTTACTCATTACATGAGTCGGTTTTATTGATGCTACATTATGCACTTTTGTGCAGATCCCGGTGTAGGACCCTACAAATCATAGATCGAGGTTGTTGCCTTCAGTCCAGTGGAGACCTGAAGGTAGTCCTGCAGGCGTCCGCAGGGCTTGGTGTCCCTTCCTACTTCTTTTATATTCTGTTCTAGTTATTTCAGAAACAGATGTACTTATTTCATTCAGACCGTTATATGTATTATTCGTAGATAGTCCATGAGTTTGTGACTTCAAAGTTCTGGGATTGGTTTTTGTGAAAGTTCGTAAAGGCATATATTGAGTTTACATACCTTGCTCCATTTTTTGTACTTCTATCCATGTTAGTGTTGTCTTTTCACATGTTATTTGGTAACAATAAAGGAATAAGATAAATTGAATATTTTGAATATTTTCGTTGGCTTGCCTAGGGGGTTCAACGTTAGGCGCTATCACGATTCCGACGGTGGAAAATTTGGATAGTGACAATTATATTTCTTTTCTAAAGAATAAAAAACCATAGTGGCAATCTCATAGGTAAAATTAATCAGTTTTCTTCCAGTTGACTTTTGTCATATCATGTGATTTTTGACATAAGAGTTTTGTCTAAAGTTTGTATAATATGGTATGAATTCGGCTTTCGGATAATGTCAATTATTTTGTGGAAAACAACCAAAGCCAAAATTGTTAACTCTATATTTGAATTAAGCATGCAACTTTATAGATTTGATTTCTATGCAATGACAAATTCTTTAATTGAAAAATAGATGTAATTACTTGGACTTTCAGCTAAACCATAAGGCATTAAGGTTTTGAGTGTGCGTGGACCGGCTTCATATAAAATGTCTTTCATATTGGTTTCTCCTCATTTAGAATTTTATGTGCTTACAATAGTATTTGTGCAACACTTTGTTTCCTGTTGTCTCTTGTACCTTCTCTGCTTTCGAGCACTTATTCTTTTCTAAATTCAATTGCTAAATATGATATTAATTATTTCTTGGACATAAGGTATCATCCAATTTTGACAAAGTACAATATAAGGTACCAACATAAATAGTTAATTTATAATTCTATACTAATCAGGTAAATATTTTTCTTTCATAGATAAAAAAAATCATATTATTACTGTATACCCTCTTAGACCTTTATCTTTCATCTTTTCAAAATACTTTTACTATACGTATGTGATTAGTAATAACTAAGCTTTAGAAACAAAGCTTGTAATTATAGTTTTAGATACTTTGTACCCTTCCCAATGTTGACCTTTAAGCACGTATTTATCGTCGAAATAGTGGCGAAATATGATAGGATTAGTGTGCCTTTATGTATTTATCTTTTAAAATTTAACTTTTGCATCCATAAATAAAGTATGGCCTTTTAAATTTATTCGAAATACTATGGTTTTGCAATGATGATAAAGCATAATATCAAACTATCCCAAACGGTGGCACTCCAACATGATTACTAATACGAACAACTATATATGCTAAAGTTTTAATCATGACTGAGCAACAAATTGACAGAACAAAACATACACTAAGAACATTATTTACAAATAGATATTAGGTGAGATACAATAGCATAGCTAACATATATCTCATAAATAAAATATTTGTTTTTAATTCACAAATAAGATATAACTAATTTAACTAAATAAACCATCTTTGCATGTTCAAAAGATATTGAATTCATCTAATGTGTCAAAGTAATAATATTAATTTGCATCATTTTATTTAAATAATTTATTTTAATGTCAACTGCAATTTTACAACAATTTATTTTTTTCATACATCTTTTGGTCTTTTTTATTTTTAAACGCGATACACACATACAAGACACGTACCTTGAACCCAATATCATCAAAATACCTAAACACATATATTAATAACAAGTACAATAAGATTCATATATTAAAGTTGCACATACGTAGGAACACATATTCTTTTTATTTTATCTTTTAATAAATAAAAATATATGTAATGAGAAATGCGGTACATCTAAGTTCTACATCTAATAAAAATATTGGTATTTGTAACTTAATAAATTATACTATAAAATTAATTAGCATATCATGAAAAAATTTGTATATTCCATCTAGAATAGAGTTATAGCAATATCAATGACTAATTAATTACTAATCTCTTTTACTAGTTGAACAATAAAAACGAAGTACTCCTCTCTGATTTCATTTACTAGCAAGTTAGGTAGCGAGCTCGAAAAGTGTTTGGATAGCTTTCTAGAAATATTTCTTTGGGTAAAATCTTTAAAAGCTTTTTACAAATTAAATTTTGCTTTGATAACTTTTTTCCAATAGGAAAATTTCTTTCTATCACACTCTTTTTGGCCACAATGGTCCAAATAGGGTTATTAATGTAAAATCACACTCAAATTAGAGTTTCTGTGCTTATTTATACCAAAAATGCACTTTCCATTAGGTTTTGAATTTCTCTCCTTGATTCTCTCTAATACATTGAATGTTTGTCTTCCCAATACATGAAAAATATCAAGCATGCAAATCCTCTTTCCCATAACCGTACTTGCATTTTTTTTGTTAGTATACATGTATACGTTTCGAAATTACTCATCAATATACATATACTTGATTGTGTATTTCGTATATCTTTCGTATAATAAGGTCTTCAAAGTCCTAATATTTAGACAACACTAGATGGCCGAAAACAAAACCCTAAGGTATATTTTATCCCTCTTCAAATCCCTAATACTTAAACAAACCTAATACTTGATTGTTTTACATCTCTTACTCACCTATTTTCTTCTTAATGTGAGTGAATAGGTAATTTTACTACACTAATTTTTATACATAAATTTATAGTCTGACTCAAAGTTATAGATTCAATCGAACATGTCATTAGAATACTGCATCTATCGATGTGCATATCATTTTGTGTCTGACAGGACACAAGATATTCATTTATACGGGTACTTATTTAGAACCGAAGAAAATATTAAGATAAAGATATTATTGTATAAGTTTTCGAATTAGCGGAGCAAATTTGAAAAATAAAAATCATAATATGAGTCTTTTGACATATTTGAGTTTGTATATTTCCATATGGTACATATGACATTGTCATTATGATCACAAAGTGGCTAAGTGCATGAACTCACACAAGTAGGATCGATGTCATATTTTTTGGTAAAAAAAAATATTGTCACGGGCATCAATTCCCACCGTCAGGACCGTGATGGCGCCTAATATCACACTTGTCAGGTAAGCCAATGTTAGAGGTTATTTAGCCAATTCTCTACCATTTTAGTGATTAACAGTAAAGAAGCAAAAATAAACTGAAATAGATGTGAATCTATATAGATAACAACTTTAATTTCATGTTATTTCTATCAAGAATCCGGAGTCACAACTCACGAACATACTAAGACTTTTCTACAAATATTTGTCCGAAAGAAAGTACAACTGTTTGTGAAGTAAAGTAAAAACAGTAAGTATGGGAGTGTAGAAGAGGACGTCAGGGCCTGCGGACGCCAACAGGACTACCTTGGATCTCCAAATTGTGAAGTCTGCAGCCAACCTCTCGATCAGCCACTGCCTACTCCAAAATCTGCATAGGAAGTGCAGAGTGCAGTATCAGTACAACCGACCCCATGTACTAGTAAGTGTCAAGCCTAACCTCGACGAAGGAGTGACGAGGCTATGGCGGGACACTCACAAATAAATCTAGATACAGTGAATAATAATGGCCGGGGATGCGGCTCGGGTATAGTAGGTCTGGATGCCTAGCATGAAAGAGCCTTCTATGGTAGCAGACGAGGTTTCTGTTGGAGGGTCCCTGACGTCCCGAGTCAAATGGAATTGAAAAGAATTTTTTTATATTTATAAACAAGGTGGCATCTCGAAAGTGCCGCTAGTCGGTTTAATCATGGAACGTCCAAAAAGCCTGAATTTAACAAGCAGTAACCGGAATAAAAGTTTTTCAAAATGGTGTCAACCGGTAATAGAATGTAGCTAGATAACTGATGCCACAGCATCCAAAATATGTGGGATGGAGTTCATGGTACACTAACTTAACCTTCAAGGTCAGAAGAATTATGGCTATAAAGGTCCTCGCCCTCTTAGGCACATGGTTCTAAAGATTCAATCTCAGAGGGAGAAGATTGGTAGTAGAAGGTAACGAACTAGAGACTCAGAGAGAGATCAGAAGCAAAACACAGAAAAGAAGGCAGAATAATGTAAAAATAGTAACTTGCAAGGAATAATACAGCACCCAACGTGTTTCATCAGTGTTCAGCTATAATCAATCCTTAAGTGCAAGTCAAAGCTACCATACAACTTACACAGTCAAAGAAAAGGCATAAACATAGAGATTGTTGTGGCGCGCAACCCGATCCCACCGTACATATCATGATCCTCCCTTATCTTCTCTTAATAACATAACAACAAGATGTAAATAAAAAGTTGTGGTGTGCAGCCCGATCCCACCATATTACAATAATCACGATCACTGTTCACTCTTATTTCACCACATTCCACCCTTATTGCACCTGTTGCAGCGTGCAACCCAATCCTACTGTATAATATCAATTTACTCTTATTCCTCCTCAATATATCACCCTTATTCCACCTATTGCAGCGTGCAACCTGATCCCACCGTATCCATATCAATTACACATGAAATATAGAAATTTCAAAATCTAACACAAGACCCTTCTCAACACTTAAACTTCAGAACAGGGCAATTGAAAAGCTTGTACTCAATAATACCTTACACAAGTAATACTACTCAGTGAGACCAACCCAGAATTTCACTAAAATACCAATAAAACAACTTAAGCAAGTATAATAGAAGACAATGAAACTACGGAATAGCAAATACCTTCAACAAGGAAAATAACATCTATAAAGTAACAACTAAGCATGGAAATACAAGTAGGCATGTAACAATTAAGGCAGGGAAAGAAACAATATAAGGAGAACGAGAAAGAAACAGGCAAGACAGGTAAATTGACGGTGCATAAGTACCCGTCATCTCACATATATGCCGCTCACATGATTTTCATATAGAATTTACGGCGAGGGTTCCTAATCCCTCAAATCAAAGTTAGGCACAACACTTGCCTCGCTCCACAGGCCACTCACTGCTCAATTACCGCTTTTCCTCTAGATTCCACCTCCAAATTACTCGTATCTAGACACAATTAACTTAATAACATCAAATATTGCTAAAGGAATCAATTGCAATGCATGAATTTAGATTTCCCAAACTTTTCCCCAAAAAGTCAAAAATTGACCCCCAAGCCCGCTTGGTCAAAACTCGAGGTTCTGACCAAAACTCATTTACCCATTCACCCCCGAGCCCGAAATGCAATTAGTTTCGAAATCCGACCCAAAATTGAGGTCTAAATTCCAATTTTCTAAAAATTCCTAATTCTACCCAAACCCCCAATTTCTACCATGGAAATCCTAGATTTTTTGTTGGAAATTCATTATATGTGATAGGAAATTGAAAAAAAGTGGGTTAGGATCACTTACCAAAGTTTTGGGGAAGAATTGATTTTGGAGAAATCGCCTCTAGGGTTTTAGGATTTAAAAATTTGAAGAATGGGAGAAAAATCTCGTCTAAGCCACTTTTACATAGCTGCAGATGTCGCATTCGCGACCTGAGCTTCGCAAATGCGAAGGGGACATCGCAAATGCGAAGCCCTTCACACTTCTGCCTCTTTCACAAATGCAAGAAAACGGTCGCAAATGCAACCTTTGAATCCTCGCAAATGCGACTAGATGATCGCATTTGCGATCACTGCCTTTCCCAGACTCCCTTTGCAAATGCGAAGGAAAACTCGCAATTGCAAAAACTATTGGCCCAACTTCTCTTCGCATTTGCGATGAGATGCTCGTAAATGCGAGCCTGTTAGAGGCCGCACTTGCGATTCCTAATCTCGCAATTGCAAGATCAGAGGCCTGCAAAAACATCAGATGCACCAGCAGTGTTTTCCAAACTAATTTCACTCTGTAGCCTATTTAAAACTTACTCGATCCCTCAGAGCTGTAAACTAAAAGTGCACACAAGTCTACAAACATCATACAAACTTGCCCGTGCGATCAACTCGCCAAAATAACACCTAGAACTACGAATTTAACCCCAAATCACTTGACATTTTCAAGAACACTTTGAAATTTTTATTCTCACAATCGGGCGTCCGAATCACGTCAAATCGGTTCCGTTTTGCACCAAATTTCACAGACATGTCATAATTAGGGTATTGGACCTATATCAGGTTTCGAAATCAAAATACAAACCCGTTATCTAAAAAGTCAAACTTTGGTCAAACACTTCAATTTCATTAAGCTTTCAACTTTTAAATTTCAACATAGTTCGATATCTTGGGCTAGGGACTCCCTATTTCGATTCCGGGCATACGCCCAAGTCCCACATCACAATACGGACCTACCGGGACCGTCAAAATACGAATCCAGATCTGTTTACCAAAAATATTGACCGAAGTCAACCCAAATAAAGTTTTATGCAAAATTCCTTATTTTTCTATTTTTAACATAAAAGCTTTCCGGAATGACACCCGAATTGCGCACGCAACACGAGAAAAACTAAAACATGACCTCTAATGATTCCGGATCACAGAATTAGATTTAAATTATAAGATGACCTATGGGTCATCACAAATATGTTCTTCCAGTATTTGGAAAAATGATTCTTAATTAGCCTAATAATTTAACCATTGAAATTACTTACATTCTAGTTAGCTAAAGAATCCTCCATTTTAGTTAGCCTAAAGAGTCCTATCAGTGAATGAACAACCTATTACTTGTGCGACAATTTGATTTGGTTTAAATAAAGTTGTTGACAGAACTAATGGTGTTAGTTGAATTGTATCAAATATTTCGGTTATCAAAATTGTATTGATAACTATAATTTTTGAATCCCCGTGTAGATATTGAATCCTATCTACTAACAAAATTATTCACATGCCAGCCATTTAATTTCTCAATAAAGCATTTATACCTATTATTTACTCTTCCTAAGTCTTTCGAATTCAAGATTGTTTTAGTTTGAAATGCTATAAAAAATGAAAAAAAAAAAGATTAAGGTATAACAAAAAACACACGAGAGGTGTAATGGCCATCAATACGTTACACTTTATGAATATGGCTATCTTTGTAATAGGCTAGTTTTTATAAGTTTTATGCGAGCTATCATATTTTCTAGATCAAATTGTAATATCAGTGTTGGGCCTCACAATCCCAATATTGGTAATAGGATCTATGTATTTTTATTTCCTATAGTCTTACTCTTTGTAAGACAACATGCTACTTTATATATATATATATATATAAAAACTAGCCCTAGGCACTCTACCTAGTGGATTTGCCAACAAAAAAAATACGAGATCTGGATGAAGATAGGAATTAGATAAACTCATAGTCCAATAGAAAATAAAAGTACTCATACCATAACTGGATGAACTTAAAAATAAAAGCTAAAAAAGGAAAAACACAACATAAACATAATCTAAAAATTAATTAATTTCAACCGGATCTTCAGAAGTTCCTTGTCCTTTCACTTGCACTTTGAAGACAACAAACAATGGTGCAATTTCAACCAACCCAAATTTAACGACCCGACCTGGCTTGTTATCACTCTCCACCACAAAAAAATTTCAGCCTTGTTTGAGCCTTCTTCGTTCACCAATAGCCAATCCTACAAACCACTCTTTGCCACCATATTGAAGAAGTGCAGTGTCACGACCCGATTTCGGAGTCGTGATGCGCCTGTCGTGGAACCAGGCAAGTCGCCCCTTTGTTTCTTAGCTAAATTCAATTTTCAGTAAAAATACAATTATAAACGAAATTATTGATAATAATAAGAGTCTGAAGTTTTGAAAATAATATTTGAAACAAAAATTTAAAATTTTCAACCCAGGATCCGGTGTCACTCAGTCATGAGATGCTATATCATAAAATAAAGAATGAAGAAATAGACAACATAGTCTCAAAATAAGTGCAGCAGGTGGAATAAGGAAGAGAATACGAGGTCGCGATCGCCAACTGCTACCTCGACAACTCCAATGAAACTCTGACAGCTGCTCAATATCAACTACCGGGTCCCGGTGTACCTGGATCTGCACAGAAGGTGCATGAGTTAACGTGAGTACACCAACTCAGAAGTAACGAACCCAAACTATGGGCTGAGAGGTAGTGACGGACAAAACCTCAGAATTTACAATAAACATTATACATAAAATAGACATGCCAACAGAATAAGTAAATCTGCCAAGTATGCCAGTATACTCTACATGCCATCATAAAGAAAAATGTATGAAACTAGTGTGGATATGCACATAATGCTCACAACCCTCACACAGCAGTCCACTCAGTAACGTATATGGCTCTCAGGCCCAGGGAAGGTCCATCCCGGAAGGTACATAATCATCGGTGACCGTAGTCACTTTGTACTGAGCAAAAAGGCCAATCCAGCCCCACGGAGAAAGTCCATCTCCGAAATACAACACTCAGACAAGATCCATGTCCAGGAACGATCCATCCCTCACATAACATCCACTTCGGACACGATCCTTGCCTAGGAAAAATCCATCCCTCAACATCAATTCTCTCATTGGGGGTGTAAAGACTCCGGAGAGGCCCTAGGGGCCTAAGCGCCATATCAAGCCAAAGAAGGCACGATTTAATATCGCTACGGTGTGCAGTCCGATCTCATAACTATCTCAATAACAGGCTCTCGGCCTCACTTAGTCACTACTCTTCAGTCTCACTCACATGGATCACAGATGCATCCATCAGCCCGAAACAATGATAAGTATGCATATAATTAACAATACTGAGACTGAGATATGAAGTGGTATGCTATAACAGGATTGAGTATATGAAATCAAATAATCACAAAATGAGACAGTAATATACGACCACTTGCGTCTCAGCATTTTCGGCGTGAAGCCTAGCATTTATACTTAACATGATTTCCAACAGGTTCACAATTACCACATTAACAGAAGCACAAATATCATCAGGGAATAATCACTAAGCGGTGCCATGGGATAAGCCAGGCCACAAATACTCGGTGTACGCCTGCACGCTATCACTTGGCATGTACGTCACCTCAATTATAGTCATAAATCATTTAGCTCCGGGTTTCGAACCCTCGAAACCAAGTTTGGAAACGTTACTTACCTCAAAACAAGCTAAAATACTATTCCGCAGTGCCTTTGCCTCTAAATTCAGCCTCAGAGTGCTCCAAATCTACCAAAAATCAGATGTATATCATTATAATATGCCAAGGAACGAACCCTAATCGAAATTTATCAAAAATACTCAAAAATCTCGAAACTGGTCAAACCCGACCCCCAGGCCCACGTCTCGGAACTCGGTAAAATTTACACCATAAAAGTCCTCATCCTCCCACGAGTCTATACATACCAAGAACACTGAAATCGGAGTCCAAATGACCCCTCAAATTCCTCTTTTTAAGGTCTCTAAACCACAAGCCCTAATTACCTATTTAAGCACTGTTTTCCCCCAAATTTTCACCACTAATCCAACCTTTAATCACATATAAATGAGTTTAAAGTCCAAAATCCTTACCTAAATGAAGAACTATCGATTTCCCTCTTCAAAAACCCTTCAAAAGCTTCAAACCCAAATAACAATGGTGAAAGAATGGCCAAAATTCGCTAAGGGTTCTTTTTATAGGTTCTGTCCAACGATGACTGCACCTGCGGTCCTTTTCTCGCACCTGCGGTCCCAGATGTGCACCTGTGAAAATGACTTAAGTCTGGACTTCCGCACCTGCGGCCCTCTTCTCTCACCTGCCGGCTCACAGGCGCGACTACGCATCCGCACCTACGCTCATTGGCCAGGTCCCCCTCTTCCACACCTGCGACTCCGCAGGTGCGGTCCAAGTCTCGCACCTGCAACCTTTGCTGACCCATCCAAATTTCGCATCTGCGGAGCCTTGTCCGTTTCTACGGGCTCGCACCTGTGGTTCCCCATCCGTAGTTGCGGAAACACCAGAAAGTTTCCCACGAGCAACTCCAAAAAGCCAAAAATCATGCCGTTACTCATCCGGACTCAACACGAGGCCCTCGGGACCCCAACCAAAAATACAAAAAAGCCATAAATGATCATCCTGACTTAGTCGAACTCTCGGAACACCCAAAATAACATCGAAACACCAAACGATTCAAGCCTAAAGATATTCAAACTTTTGAAATTCACCAACGATGTCGAAACTAACCAAACCTCGTCCGAATAACACGAAAATTTGCACACACGTCAAGAACGATGCTACAAACCTGCTCCAACTTCCAGAATTCCATTCCGACCCCGATAGCCTATTTTCCACTACCGACCAAAAATCGCCAAAAATTAACTTTCGCCAATTCAAGCCTAATTCTACACCGGACCTCAAAAAGTACATTCCGAACACACTCTTAAGTCCCAAATCACCTAACGAAGCTATCCGAGCCATAAAATCTATATTCCAAGGTCATTTACCTATAAGTCAACTCCCGATTGCCTTTTCCAACTATTGAGCTCATTGTAGAGGCTAAGTGCCTTAATTCTCACCACGACCACTCTGAACCCGAGTAAACCAACCCAACGCCACACAAAAGAGATGAACCACACAAGAAATGAAGCCGAAATGGGGGAAACGGGCTAAACTCTCGGAACGAACGACCATGTCGTTACATTCTCCCCCTCTTAAAAAAACGTTCGTCCTCGAATGTGCTAAGAGTTGTTCCAAAAGCCGTCAACCGTCGAATAACCTTACCATGCACACACCCAGGGCAGACCCCAAATCATCCTACCTCGCATCGATCTAATAATACAACACATTTGAATTCCACTATATCCAACATAATCCCTATGCCGTTGAAGCCAAACTCCACGTCAGAACTCATCTACAAAATTAGAATCACGTCTCCACACACCGTATATACCTGAACCAAATCACACAAATCTGAAAGAACGCAACTCATACGTCCAAACTCTATGATACCCAGCTACTTTACCTTAATAAACTCCTCTAGAAGGCCACAACAGAAGTGCACCATGTGTGCCTAAAACAACCGAATCGCCGCTCCCCGAAGCAGGGACGGGTAACTCTTAGATCATCCCGGAGCACAGACAATCCCAATAGCCATTAACTGACACCCTCACAATTGCTCTACAAAGTCAAACAATCTGATTCGGTGCAAAACACCTACACAGAGTCATACCTAAAAGTATCATCATCTATCTGATCAAACTATGTCAAAACCGACCATACTCAGAAATGGTACATCCACCCCGGTCTCCAGACCCCCAATAGGTACCTCACACAACCGACACACGCGGTCCGTAAAAACAACATCACCCACAAGGGCTAGCACATGATCAGATGTAACAAAAGATTCACAGGGCGTATCCAGAGAATGGGCTAAAATTGATGAACATGTGAATATGAAAAACTTGGTTCAAATAAAAAAAGCTGAAGCTTCTCGTGACAGACTGAGACAATACCTGGGATCACGGCATCAGAAGCCATCTCATCTGGTCTGGCTGAAAGTGCATAAAATCGTGACTGATCACCACTGGATCGACCTCCCCCTCTAGGGAGACCACTACCTGCCTGACCCCCACCTCTAGCTACCTGGACAGGCGGTGCAGCTACAGAGTCTGAAACTGCGGACTGATTCCTCTACTGATAAGTACCTCTCATAAGACGAGGACAAAACCTCTTAATATGGCCCACATCTCCACACTCAAAGAAACCTCTCTCGGAGAATGGCACTAGGGACTAAAGGGAACCCCTAGCACCAGGATAACCACTGGAAGAACCAGGCATAGATGAACTCTGAACTGATGGTGTCCAAGATGAACTCTAAGCTGGCAGGGCACTGAAAGATGGGTGCACCTGATGCGAACATTGAGGATCATGACCAACTGATCCACAACAATAACCTGAGCAACCTAGCTGAGCCTTCTTGAATGGACGGCCTCTACCGGGATGAGGCTGCCCCCATGAAGGAACCCCACCAAAACTCCTAGATCCTCGAGACCTCCTGGCCTCCCTCTCGATCCACTCCTGGCGGCAAACCGACTCAATCTCTCTGGCAATGTCAACCACCTCCTCAAAATAAGCGCCAGATACCCTCTCCCTAGTTAGAAAAATCTAAAGCTGATAAGTGAGGCCATCAACGAACCTCCTGATTCTCTCCCTATCCGTGGGAACTAGCCAAATAGCATGACGGGCCAACTCGGAGAACCTCATATCATACTGCATCACGATCATGTCCTCCTGGCGCAACTGCTCGAACTCCCTACGCAGCTCCTCCCTGCGGGACTGCGGTATATACTTTTCCATGAACAGAATGGAGAACTGACGCCAGGTAAGGGGCGCTGCATCAGCAGGTCTACGCCTCTCATAGACTTCCCACCAAGCGAGTGCAGCTCCTGCAAACTTGAAGGTAGTAAATGGGACCCCACTAGCCTCCAGTATCCCTAATGTGCGAAGGATCCTCTGACACTTGTCCAAAAAGCACTGGGCATCCTCGCCCTCAGTACCACTAAAAATCGAAGGCTGGATTCTACTAAACCTCTCTAACCTGCGCTGCTCGTCATCTGCCAAAGCTGGGACCACAAAATCCCGAGCTGGGGCAACCGGCTGGACTGGAACTGTCCCCGGTGTCTGAAAATCCCCTGAGTAACCTGCTCAGGTGTCCGGGTAGCTGGAGTCTGAGTGCCTCCCCCAGCCTGAGAACTAGCAGCAGTAGTGGACATGGAGACAGCCTGTGCCAGGCTGGTGCACACCGTCAAAATCCGGGCTAGGGTCTCCTGAAGACCCGGAATCACAATGGGCATTGCTGGTGCCTGAGCCTCTCCCGGTGGGGTCTCAACTGCGGGGACCTAATCCTGAGTAGTGGGAGGGTCCACAGGTACTGCCCCGGCTGCTAAGCGGGTTGCACCCCTCCCTCTTCCACGGCCTCAACCTCCAGCTGGTCCTAAGTACAGACGTCTCATTGTGAGTGATTCCCGTTGAATGTGTCCATTTCGCATGTGTGAGTGGGAATGTATTTACCCACTTTCCACAGACCTGTCTTTTTCTTGGTCGCACGCAACATCCAATGTCATGGACAAAACCACCTGCGGCAAACAGCCTTGTACACCAACGGACTTGAATCCCATACCTGCATCTCACGACACTCTTTTACGTTGTGCATTTTACAAGCCCTGCTTACGCGCGCTTTATCAGGAAAAAGCATGCCCTTTGCAAGCACTGTTGGTTTAGACTCATCCCCCATTGTTGTCCGAATTTCATCAAAATCCCTTGTGAGAGCTTCCACATCCAGCATAGTTGGCAAGTTATTAATGTAAGGAATCTCTCTCGAATGAAACGGTACTTCGGACTTGTACACTATTCGTCTAGGGGGAGGGAGGGGTTGGAGCATACTCTTTCTTTAAATCAGGTCCTTCCTCCTCATCCTCCTCATCACCATCCTCATGAGGAAAGGGTGTCTCGTCTCCGGATTCATCGGCATTGTTGTCGTAATCACTGTTCTCTTCCTCACTCTGTGCATCTGCCAGATCCCGATTTAATACGTCATCTTCGGGCAATTGCGTGAGTACAGATGGTTCAACTTGCTCGTTTTTACTGCACAACCAACAAAATAATAAGCTACTGAAATTAATAAATACTTTCCATATAGATATATCACTTCACTTACAAGTCGTAATGTGGTGAAATTCCATGATGGACATTTTCATTTAGGTGATGACTCCCGGATGGACCACTTGTAAAATTCATATCCGGACGGTACCTCCTGTTAAATATATGACCATTAATACAAATTCAATACAACAAAAATGTACATCGTAACACAAAGAAAAATTGAAGTTTACCACTCGTCTTGTGAATTATAAAAAGCAGGAGAGAAATTATATTATCGCTGCTCATTCGCCGGCGGTGATAAGTTTAAATCAAGGATAACTCTTTCATCCGGAACTTGTCCGGAAAAAACTGCTCCAGAATAACCACCCGATGACTGGGGGTTATCCTTACTACACGCAACCTCATTGTTGGGAACGTTTTTGACCTTGACGTACATCTCCAACATTGTGATTACAAGAAATTCCCGGCATTCATCCGGAGTACTCAGAAAATCCCTCAAAGTTTCATCATCGTCGATGTTAAACTTCGAGAAAAAAGCAACCCCTTGCGTGACGGAATACGGATATCTTCCGGTTACTTGAAGTATCACTGAACGTTTCCTCACAGTCATTTTTTTGTATAACAACGATATCAATTTATCGTACTCCATTGTAAGTGACAATTTAACATGACACTGTGTAGGTAAACTGTACCTCACAGAGTTATTCTCCATCACAACCTCCCCCCCCCCNGAACGTTTCCTCACACTCATTTTTTTGCATAACAACGATATCAATTTATCGTACTCCATTGTAAGTGGCAATTTAACATGACACTGTGCAGGTAAACTGTACCTCACAGAGTTATTCTCCATCACAACGTCGCCCCCTCCCCCCAATATAATGAAACCCTTATTCTACGCTCTTCAGACATAATGAAAAAATGCTGGAGAATTTAACAACAACGTTTGAACGAGACTTAAAATATTTTTTAAATGATTTTTCCTACAATCCTAACCTCTTTATATAAAAAATGGCTAGCCGGAATAAAAATGTTTTGATGTATAGCGCCCAATTTTATGCGCTATACGCATTTGAATTATTGTTATGTTAGTTATTATTGGTGGCGCCAAAAAAGGTGGTATAGCGCGCAAAACAAAAAAGCTATGTGTATAGCGCACAAAATCAATGTGCTATACTTGGGCAAGTTTTTTGTGTCAGGGTATAACGCACTAATTTTGTGCGCTATACCTTAACGACAAAAGTTACCGTTAAGGTATAACGCACAGAATTAGTGCGTTATATATACTTTTATATTTTTTTTTTATCACCTATTAAGGTTCTTTTTGTCCAAAAGGACATTATTTTGATTCCGGACTCTAGTTGGGCACATTAGTGTGTGTTGTTTAGCACCTCTCTTTCCAATAATGTATACAATCTTAAAAGTGAATATTTCTTCACATGATTTTAGCATATTTCCCGTTCTGTCATCAATTGTGCAACGAATTAGCCTTCTCGTACACCTAACTTCCTTTTTTTTTTTTTAACATAAAAGAGATACATATTAAATGTACCTCTTCAACGACTCAACAACTTGCCTCATAAGAGAATTTCATGAATATTGGTAAACTAAGAAGCAACAACAGCCCACGCAAACCTTATTTCTATCCTCGTAAAGGGTAGAGAGGTTGTTTCCGGGAGACTTTCGGCCCATAAACAATAGATCTGTGACAATAAAACCCGAAAAATAATATCAGCAACGTGAGAGACAGTAAATAAATGAAAAAATAGTAACACAAATATTATGCAAAAGTATAAAACACAACATAAATCACTAGTAGTGCTAGACAAAACACTAAGAAGCAAATAAGAAAAATGTTCCCCACGATTTCGAGCCGTGGAACCACCACTGATTCTTGCATGAGGCTACATTGCCTACATCACACCCCTTGGGATACAGCCATTCCTCGAATCATGCGTAAACACAAGATGCTTCAACCTTCGAGCACCAAGCTGCCCTTTTTTTGTTTAGAAACAAATGAAATTATATTCTTATTTGTTCATATAAAAGTGATTGACATTTTTTAAAACTTAAAAATAATTTAACTTAAATTTCTTATTTTATTTTTAACAACAAGCTTTTATAATCCTACAAATAATATAACATGTTTAAAATCTTACAACCACACACCAATAACTATTCCACTATTATACAACTACATCATTGTCTTTATCTTTGCGGTTGGTAGATAGTAAAAAGTTTTTAGATATCTTTGCTTTTTCCTTAAATAAAAGGAGGAGAGTAACAAGAGATCATGGTAGAGTAAGTGAGAGTGAAAGCAGTTATGGATAGTTCATCAAGTAATCTTAATAATCTCCTTTTGCCGCCAGCATTATCCGGCGAAGGACGGGCGACGGCGGCGGCAGTGGGAACAAAAAAGGTGGTGGAATAAGGCAGATATGGAAGAAGCAAAGAATCAGATATTGTTTATCGTCGTGACGAGTAGTTTCTACTTCATCAACCTTGTGTCTGTCATGTTTGCTGGACATCTTGGTAAACTTGAACTTGCTGCCTCAAATCTTGGTAATTCTTGGGCTGTGGTCTCTGGTCTTGCTTTCATGGTATGCATCTTTCTTCCTAAATGATTATATGTTCATACTTATATGTAGTTCATCACTGCTAATCAATAATAGCGAAGCCAGGAATTTCGTTAAGGGTATTCAAGATTTAGTGGGCGTTTGGACATAAGAATTGTAAAATTCCAAAAAAAAATGTGAAAATGGTATTTGAAATTTATAGTTGTGTTTGGACATAAAATACAATTTTGGGTTGTTATTGAAGTTTTGTGAGTGATTTAAGTTGAAAATTGAAAATTTTATAACAAACGCTGATTTCGTAAAAAAGTAAAACTTTTTTGGAAAAAAGGAAAAAATTCTTATGTCCAAACGCGCTATACATATATAGAAAGTAATACAGAAAGTCTAAATCATTCATACCGCTAGTATTAGTACGTACACTTCAGGGCCGGCTTTTGGATAAAGTCATTGAAGCCCAAGCTTTAGGCCCCCAACTTTAGGGTGCCCACTTTTTACCCTGTAATTTATTTTAAATTTAATATTTTTACACCTATTACAAATCTTGGTAAAAACTGAAAAGGAAAATTTTGTTCCTTAAAAATCGCCCATAACATGTAAATACAAATTTTATGAAACGAATAAGCGATTAACTTTTTTTAGTCTTTCTCTTATTAAATATTATGTAAATCTTTTCATTTCCTCTCTTGGTTTCCAAAATATTCAATTTTCCTTTTTGATCTGTCTCAGTTTTCACCAAACGTTACTAGTATTATATTTTTCCTTTGTGCCTCCAAGAGATCCTATTGTTCTCTATTTTTTGTCTATCAAGTTAAAGCCTACGAGAAGTATATTGAAAGTAACAAATATTTATTTCAAATCAAGTTAATGATTTAGGTTCTTCTATTCCAACTTACTAGTAATAGTTTTTGTCTAACATTTATTTTTCTTAATATTTTCAATACGTATGCATATATTATCCTTTTAGTATTTGTTAAAATTTAAATATGTCAAATAGAAAATATAAATCCGGTTATTCAACACTTAAGGAAAAAAAGTTGAATCATTGGTACAATCCCAAAAAAAAGAGATGATAGACTCTAATCGATATACTCAATCACATTCCACCATATGCATACCGGATCGCTTCCAATGGGGCTTCAGGAAATAAATATAAGAACACCATTCCTGGCAAGTCATAGTTTTAACAGTATACCCTAAACAACGGTCCTCCTCACAACCCCTCAACGCCCATCTTAGCTAAAACGGGTTAACTGAGGACCACCGGTTAAGTTGCCCTAACTAAGATTTACTAATAAAACTAGTAACTGCATGAGCTATATAGTTTCAACCCATAGCCTCATTGGGGTGATACAGTATAACTCAGTAACAAAACATGTTTGTAAATACCCTATCATGGCTAAGTTTAGCACTCAAATTTTTAGCCTAGGCTAAATAACAGTAAGAGGTTAAAATAACAAAAAGATAAGTACCGGAGATCATCGGGTTTATGGCCAAGTGACCTTTTCTAATTTTGATTCCCAATATAAAAGTTTACAGAGAGATTCTTTTATCAGAGGCTAGAGAGAAGTTAGAGAGAAGGGAGAGTATTGGCTAATGCCTCCCCTTTCTAAAAATAAAAACGATCCTTATATAATGGATCGGCTTAGGAAACAAACAAGCTAATAATGGTCGACAAAATAATTACATGATGACCTCCAAGATAAAAAAATAAAATACTAAAGTCAAAAAGCTAAAAGAAAAACAGATAAAAGATTTATTAAAGTAGATTCCCTTTAATAATAGATGAGTCCGTTATTTTATTAAGGTTGGCTTTATTACCCCAATAATTTATCTTGGGGTATCTTGTGGGGCCTTCATGTCTTGGCTTTTCCTTTATTGTCTCTTTTCGCAGAAGTTTCTTCTGCACTTTCCTTCATTCTTATTAAGAATTCTTCAATCTCATCAAGGCGGACATTTTGTATTTGGCTTCCTTGAGCTTCTCCTGCTATACAGTTTTCTTCGTCGGAAGTATTCCTGATGGAAGTCTTTGATACATCGTCACTGACTTCAGCTTCGAAATTTCTTGCTAGATCTTTCTTTATCTTTTCAAAATATGATGCGATAATTTTTTTTTTTGGAGATTGCTCATTTCTTCATTTGAAGTTTTCTGGTAACTTGTTGGAACAGACTTAATTCTTCCACTGCAACATCTGCTACTTCTTGCTTCGCATAATTTTCGATTTTAGTTTGAATTTCTTGGATTAATTCTTCTCCAAATAATTTTCCTTGCTGGTCTGATTGGAGTAATTTACTCCAGAATTTGTTATAAAATTTTTTGTAAAGACATGGAATCCTGTTGTTGGTATAACCAACTTTTATGTCCCATTTCATTATCCAAAGAATTGAAAATTCTAAAAAAAAAAATACATGGCTGCTATGCCATCATAAGAGATATTATCCTTTTGTAAAACAATAATTTTAGGAGATTATATCAACCAATTGAGCATATAAATTCTTAAATACTGGAGAAAGTATTTCTAATGATGGACTGTATGATTTCCACCATTTACAAAATCTATTTGGAATTTGTTGACTGAACGTATTAGAACATAATGCCTCAGACATTGGGTATGGAGGAATACTCAAACAGTGTTCTCCAATAGATAAACAAGAATATCTTGTTCAATCCTATTCGGGAATTAATTCTATTCAGGAAAATGGAATAATTCCCAAAAGAATTATGCTACTGTAGCTAAGGAAATCCTTGCTATAGTAAAATATGTTATGAAATTCCAGACTGATTTATATAATCAGAAGTTTTTAATAAAAATTAATTGTCAAGCAGCAAGATTCATCTTTTATAAAAATTTTAAGCATGATATATCCAAATAGATGTTTGCGAGGTGGAAATCATTATTAGCTCCATTTGATTTCGAGATAATACACAAAAAATGGGTCAGATAATACTCTCACTGATTTTTTTACCAGAGAATATTTGAACTCATAGTTCTTTATTTGTCTCTTACAGATTATGAGGCCAAAATACAGACACCCTCGAGGTAGAGGAAGAGGAAAGACATTTTCCTATGGCAGAGGGAATAATATTCTCGCCCAAATAGGTAACCAATAATTAATAGCTACTAATATAGCAAGTACTTCAGGTGTGAATACGGAACACCCATTATACAAAGACTTTGCGGATTTTATGAAATTCAGAAAGGAAGAAAGTACTTCAAATGCACCAACATATTCATCAGTAGTAATAATAGTGGAAAGCCATGAAAACATTGAGGTTTATAACCGAAAGGAAAAGAAAGAATTAATAATTCTTTTAGAACAAACCGACCTTAAATGGGAGGATAATCAATGGCAGCTAATGACTCAGTGTTTCGATACAGTGTCATATGCTACCCTTACATATAAATATAGAATGCATTATGAGATAATACTCTCAACTAAAAGATCAGCTGAGATTCAACATTTTTATCTTGCGAATACCAAGAAAACTTATAGTTTTTCTAAAATCATTATCAAAAGGGTATTAGCATCAGATGAATGGTGACTTAGTACCTAAAAGGATAGAGAATACATTCATCCTGACCAAAAAGTCGCAGTTAAATTTAACTATTGAAACTATGTAGAAAGTTTTAGTAAAACTTTTCTCTATGAAAATCCTAATAGGGAACATTCATGGTTTATCAAATTATGTTCTAATATGTTCAGTCAACAAATTCCAAATTGGTTTTGTAAATGGTGGAGATCATACGGTCCATCATTAGAAATGCTTCCTCCAGTATTTAAGAATTTATATACTCAATGGGTTGATATATCTCCTAAAATTATTGATTTACAAAAAGATAATATCTTTTATGATGACATAACAATCATGTACTTTTTTATAGAATTTTCAATTCCTTGGATAATGAAATGGGATATAGAAGTTGGTTATACCGACGAAGGGATTCCAAGTCTTTGCAGAATTTATTATAACAAATTCTGGAGTAAATTACTCCAATCAGACCAGCAAGGAAAATTATTTGAAGAAGAATTAATCCAAGAAATTCAAACTAAAATCGAAAATTATGCCAAGCAAGAAGTAGCAGATGTTGCAATGGAAGAATTAAGTCAGTTCCAACAAGTTACCAGAAAAATTCAAATGAAGAAAGGAGCAATCTCCAAAAAAAAAAAATCTTGCATCATATTTTGAAGAGATAAAGAAAGATCTAGCAAGAAATTTCGAAACTGAAGTCAGTGACGATGTATCAATGATTTCCATCGAAAATACTTCCGACGAAGAAAACTGTATAGCCGGAGAAGCTCAAGGAAGCCGAAATATAAATGTCTGCCTTGATGAGATTGAAGAATTCTTGATAAGAATGAAAGAAAGTGCAGAAGAATCTTCTGTAAAAAAAGCCAATAAAAGAAAAGTCAAGACATGAAGGCCCCACAAGAAGAATTATTGGGATAATAAAACCAACTTTAATAAAATAACAGACCCCTCTATTATTAAAGGGAATCTACTTTAATAAAATCTTTTTTCCGTTTTTCTTTTACCTTTTTGACTTTAGTATTTTGTGTTTTATCTTATAGGCCATCATGTAATTATTTTTTCTACCATTATTAGCTTGTTTGTTTCCTAGGCCGATCCATTATATAAGGATTGTTTTCATTTTTAGAAAGGGGAGACATTAGCCAACGCTCTCCCTTCTCTCTAACTTATCTCTAGCCTCTCATAAAATAATCCCTCTGTAAATTTTTATTGGGAATAAAAATCAGAAAAGGTCACTTGACCACAAACCCGACGGTCTCAAAGACTTATCTTTATGTTATTTTATACTCTTACTGTTATTTAGCCTAAATGATAGGCTAAAAATTTGAGTGTTAAACTTAGTCATCATGGGCTATTTACAAACATATTTTGTTACTGAGTTATACTGTATCACCTCCAATGAGGCTATGGGTTGGAACTATATAGCCAGACAGTTACTAGTTTTATTAGTAGACCTTGGTTAGGGCAACTTAACTGGTGGTCCTCGGTTAACCCGTTTTAGCCAAGATGGGCCTTGAAGGATTGTGAGGAGGACCGTGGTTTAGGGTATACTATTAAAACTATGACTGGTCAGGACTGGTGCTCTTATAATTTATTTCCTGAAGCCCAATTGGAAGCGATCCGGTATGCATACTGTGGAATTCCAACTTACTAGTAATAGTTTTTGTCTAACATTTGTTTTTCTTAATATTTTCAATACGTATTCGTATATTATCCTTTTAGTATTTATTAAAATTTAAATATGTCAAATAGAAAGTATAAATTCGGTTATTCAAAACTTAAGGAAAAAAAAGTTGAATCTGTGATACAATCCCAAAAAAGAAGAGATGATAGACTCTAATCGATATACTCAATGTCTCAATCACATAAAAAGACTTGATTCTTTTCCAAATACTTATATTGCTTATAAAATAATGATAAAAGTTCTTGTAACACTTGCCTTTGGCCGTCCCCCACTAGAAATTAGAAATTTGAAAGAAGTTTTTTAAAACTAAAATTGATAAAATCTTACTTAAAATCAACCATGGCGCAAGAGAGATTGAATGGATTATCTATATTATCAATTGAAAAAGAATTATTAGAAGAAATTGATTATAAAATAAATATTCATAATTTTGCATCTCAAAAAGCTAGAGAATTTGATTTCAAATAAATTATATATAAGAAAGTTTTTTTAAGGGAAAAAAAAAAGTTTAAGGCCTCTTTTGCTAGTTTGGCTTTAGGCCTCCAATAGTGTTGAGCTGCCCCTGGTACTCCCGTATTGGTTGGTATTAGGTTTCTTTGATTACATGTCGTTTTTTGCATTTCCATCATCTTTCAATCTTGTTGTTATTTATGCTGCTTTTATATGGCCTCTCGATGTTGTCCCGTCTTGTTTTTCTTTTATTATTGTAGTGCTTATGCTTTGAGCCGAGGGTTTTGTTGGAAAGAACCTCTCTACCTTCACAAGGTAGGAGTAAGGTTACGTACACACTACTCTCCCGGACCCCGCCGTGAGATTACATTAGATTTTTTATTGTTGTTGTTGTTGTACATAGAAAGTAAATTTTGACATATAGACATAGTATGATCTTCTATATATAATAATATAATTTTTCGACGAAGGGTGTTCAACTAACAACCCTTCATCGCCGCTGCTTCTTGCAAGTTTTCATGGAGCATTGCATATTGATGAATGACTAGCACCTTACTGCTTTTTAAAAAAACATTATTTATGCCTTTTGTGGTTTATCACTAGAGCTGTCAATATGGGTCGGGCCGGGTTAGCCCAGCCCAGCCACATGGGCTTTAGCAATTGACTGGTTGGGCTGGGCTAGCCCACCATTTTGATGGGCCTTATAATGGCCAGCCTACCCCAGTCCTATGTGTGATGCGGGTCCCTCGGGGCCGGTCTATAGTTTTTTAAAATATAACTTTATATATTTTCTTTAGGTTATAACCTAAATAAAGATAAATATTTAAACTTCAAAAAAACAATTATAGGAATCTTTTTGCAAAACTTAATAATTTTTTTTATAAACACTAAAAAAGTAAAAGACAAGACTATACTTCATTCACTAAAAGTCAAAACTCAAAACAAATTGTCACGACCCAAATCCCAATTTAGGTCGCGATGGCGCCCAACTTCGATGTCAGGCAAGCCAACTTTAATTTACTAGTGCTCCCTTTTTAATTTATAAAGCAATTCTCCATACTTAAGAGGTTTTTCTTTCAAAAACATAAATTTGAAGTAAATTAGTGACTTAAACGACCAAAGTGAGCAATAAATATAGTAATCACCGCCATCATTACAACCCAAAAAAATAGAATATCCACTACGTGGGCATGCCAGGAACTGGTGTCACAGGTCTACGGGCATCTAATAGAAAGTAGTATCCAAAAAAAAATACAAGTTTGCCCTACTGTCTGAAGAAATAATACATACATAATAAAATAAAAGAGGAACTCCAGGGTACTGCCTGAGATAAGCGTCAAGGAAAGCAGCTCACTGAGAAGTCCACGCCCACTATACGTCAGGGACGAGCGCCAGATGAATACCCAGATGCACCTACCTTAGAGCATGTACAATTAAGTACAGAAGCGTAGCATGAGTACATAAATAAATATGTACCCAGTGAGTATCCCGCCTAATCTCGAAGAAGTAGTGACGAGAGGTAGACGTGATACTTACTAGGGTCAACATTTTTAAATAACATAATTTAATAGGAACTAGGCAGGCATAACAGTCGTAGAAATCACAAAGACATAAAATATCAAGTATAGTTATAATTACCTTTGCATGTCAAATTTCATTAACATATAATGTACTAAATTCCCTTTTTCACATGAAACAGTTTATACAATTACAACAAATTCCCAGTAAATCATATAGCACATAATAGGCCGAAAGCATACGGCTGAAGCGTCGCGAAAATAAATGTGCACTGTCGAGGGTCGAACGGCTCGAACCATAGATGCATCTATTACCCCGCTCGCAAATCGAACATGCGATGCAGTTGAAATAATAGTAGGGCTGTTCCGCTCACGAATCATACATGTGACGCGGGTGCCGCATACATACATAAACTTATCAATATTAAGGAGTTAACAGAGATTATACTTTAATGCAAGAACTTAAGCAATATAATATGGAACACAATTTTCTAATATTCTCATGCCAATTCAAGGATAATAAGCAACTCAAAATGAGTTTAGGAATACATGTGAGGCACATATAAGCATGTGCGTGAGTCCTAGAACTACCCAACATAACATAGTAGTAGCTACGCACGGACTCTTCACTTCGTGCGGGCAAATAAGAACATGCAATTATTTATAATAACCTATGGGGACAATTTCCTCTTACAAGGTTAGAAAGGAGACTCACCTTGTGTCGAACCTATTCTCCGGGTCAAGAACGCGTCCGAAACTCCACACTCGTCACCCAAGGAATCGAAACTAGCGAAATGTTACATAAATACATCAATTTATGCTCAAAAGTATGAAATTTCCCTATTTAGTTAACCAATTTAGCCCACTTTGCAATATCTCAAAATACACCCCCGAGTCCACGTGATCGGATTCCGGAAATTTTTGAAGGAAACACTTACCCATAACCTAAGGATCATTAATATATAGTTATTGTATAATTCCATGGCAAATTTCTTGGTAATTTTCCCAATTTTCATAAAACCTAGGTTTTTACTCTAACCCGTGATTTTTCACTAATTAGGAGGTTAATCTACCTAGGATTTCATGTATTAAACTAATATTAGAGTAGAAATCACTTATATTTCAGTGGCTAGGTGGATTGGCCCTTTCCCAAGCTCCCTAAGTCGACAATGGAGGAAGAAAAATGGATAAAATGAATCTTTTCCGTATGAAAAGAACACACTGCCTTCAGTAGTTCCGCACCTGCGGAAAATGGGACAAGGGCCTAGGCTCGCACCTGCGGGCAGGAGTCCGCATCTGCGGGGAAGGCCCGCACCTGCGAGAACTGGGCATCCCACCTGGGGTCGCACCTGCGACTGCGCGACTGCACCTGCGGTCACACCAGATCAGGTACACCAGCCATTGCTTTAGCTGGTTTTTTTTGGCCTCGTTTGGTGCCCGAGAGGAACCTGGGCCCACCCAAGCCCCCGTCCAAATATACCAACAAGTCCCAAATCATAACAGACTCGCTCGAGCCTCCAGAACACCCAAAACAATGCTAAAACTCAAAATCACACCTCAAAACCCCTAGAATCAAACTTAGGAACTTTAAGTTTCCTGAATTCGCTAACAATGCGCCGAGCCGACCTATACTACTTGGAATGACACCAAATTTTGAAGGCAAATGATAAATGACATAATGAAACTATTCTCGGTCTTGAAATTTTATTCGGACCTCGATAACCCCAAAACACATTCCAAACCAAATTTAAAACTTAAGGAAACTCTAATTTCGATATTGGGCGTCGAAACGCCCTCGGGTTATCCAAAACCCATTTTGAACGTACACCCAAGTCCAAAATCAACATACAAAGCTACCGGAACCATTGAAACTCGATTCCGAGGTCGTTTACTCAAAATGTTGACCGAAGTCAAACTTGGCCTTAAAGGCCAACCTTAAGGAACCAAATATTCCTATACCACTCTAAACGCTTCCGAATCCCGAACCACCCGTCCCCGCAAGTCATAAATTAAAATAAGCCGCTATAGGAAGTCTCATTTAGGGGAACGGGGTCCTGATACGCAAAACGACTGGTCGGGTCGTTACATTATCCACCTCTTAAACAAACGTTCGTCCTCGAACGGGTCTAGAATCATACTTGAAGTGCTGAATAATTGTGGATATCTGCTCTGCATGTCCTCTTCGGACTCCCAGGTCGCCTCCTCGACTGGTTGGTCCCTCCACTGGACCTTCACAGCAGAAACTCTCTTGGACCTCGCTCGAACCATAGATGCATCTATTACCCCACTCGCAAATCGAACATGCGACGCGGTTGACATAATAGTAGGGCTATTCTGCTCACGAATCATACATGTGACGCGGGTGCCGCATACATACATAAAATTATCAATATTAAGGAGTTAACAGAGATTATACTTTAAAGCAAGAACTTAAGCAATATAATATGGAACATAACTTCCTAATATTCTCATGCCAATTCAAGGATAATAAACAACTCAAAATGCATTTAGGAATACATGTGAGGCACATATAAGCATGCTCGTGAGTCCTAGAACTACCCAACATAACATAGTAGTAGCTACGCACGGACTCTCGTCACTCCGTGCGTGCGTAGCCCCCGCAAACAAGAAGATGCAATTATTTATAATCACCTATGGGGACAATTGCTCTTACAAGGTTAGAAAAGAGACTCACCTTGTGTCGAACCTACTCTCCGGGTCAAGAACGCGCCCGAAACTCCACACTCGTCACCCAAGGACTTGAAACTAGCCAAATGTTACATAAATACATCAATTTATGCTCAAAAGTATGGAATTTTCCTATTTAGTTAACCAATTTAGCCTACTTTGCAATATCTCAAAATACACCCCCGGGCCCACGTGCTCGGATTTCAGAAATTTTTCGAAGGAAACACTTACCCATAACCTAAGGATCATTAATATATAGTTTTTGTATAATTCCATGGAAATTTTCTTAGTAATTTTCTCAATTTTCATAAAACCTAGGTTTTTACTCTAACCCATGATTTTTCACTAATTAGGAGGTTAATCTACCTAGGATTTCATGTATTAAACTAATATTAGAGTAGAAATCACTTACCTTTCAGTAGCTAGGTGGATTGGCCCTTTCCCAAGCTCCCTAAGTCGACAATGGAGGAAGAAAAATGGATAAAATGAACTTTTCCGTGTTTAAAAGAACACACTGCCTTCCGTAGTTCCGAACCTGCGGCTCAAGGACTGCACATGCGGTCTCGCACCTGCAGAAAATGGGACAAGGGTCTGGGCTTGCACCTACGGGCAGGAGTCCGCACCTGCGGCTCCGCACTTGCGGGGAAGGCCTGCACCTGTGAGAATTGGGCAGCCCAGCTGGGGTCGCACCTGCGACTGGGCGACCGCACCTGCGGTCACACCAAATCAGGTGCACTAGCCATTGCTTCAGATGGTTTTTTTGGCCTTGTTTGGTGCCCGAGAGGCACCTGGGCCCATGCGAGCCCCCGTCCAAATATACCAACAATTCCCAAATCATAACGGACTCGCTCGAGCCTCCGGAACATCCAAAACAACGTTAAAACTCAAAATCACACCTCAAAATCCTAGAATCAAACTTAGGAACTTTAAGTTTCTTGAATTCGCTAACAATGTGCCGAACAGACCTATACTATCGGAATGACATCAAATTTTGCAGGAAAGTCATAAATGACATAACGGAACTATTCCCCATCTCGAAATTCCGTTCGGACCTCAACAACCCCAAAACACGTTCCAAACTAAATTTCAAACTTAAGAAAACTCTAATTTCGATACCGGTCGCCGAAACGCCCCCGGGTAATCCGAAACCCATTCCGAACATACATTTAAGTCCAAAATCAATATACAAAGCTAGCGGAACCGTCGAAACTCGATTCTGAGGTCGTTTACTCAAAATGTTGACCAAAGTCAAACTTGACCTTAAAGGCCAACCTTAAGGAACCAAATGTTCCTATACCACTCTAAACGCTTCTGAATCCCGAACCACCCATTCCCGCAAGTCATAAATCATAATAAGCCGCTACGAGAAGTCTCATTTAGGGGAACGGGTTCCTGATACGCAAAACGACCGGTCGGGTCGTTACACAAACTGTTCAAGAGAACGTCCATGACGCTTATGGGATATACAACACGTCATTTTCATCAAACACATTTAAATCCGCTTGTAACAAGATTGTCTCAACATCTTCACTTTCATCTACAATTCATATACAATATTAATTAGTTAAATATTAAGAATAATTAAATTTTAAAAACTAATAATATTCAAATTCACGTTTGAGTTTGGGAAAAGCCGTACAGCCAATTTCGAGTAGTAACAAGTGTTTGGATATTTTCATGATGGATGCAACTTCTGTACTTTGTCAAAACACGTCCATCAATGCTAAATGCTAATTCTGATGCTACAGTGGTAATAGGAATACTTAGTACCTCACCCGCCATCACTAAAAGATCAGCATATTTCTAGAATGGTTCTTCCAATACATGAGAACATCCATCTCTTGGAACTTCTCAAGATCAAGCTTTGGTTTCTCTAGGTAAAGATCCAATTCTGACTTTTACATCGTTAGAGTGCAGTATACGTTCTATATTTCATATATTTTAAATAAAAAAATTTATTAAGCCCACGGGCAGGTCCAGCCCAGCCTCTGTCAAGCCTCACGGGCCAGGGGCTTACTGGGGCCGGGCTTAAATGCCTCGTTTTTAAATGGGCTCCAACAACTCGTTTTTAAATCACGGGTTGGGCTAGGCTGGCCCAACGGGCCAAGCCCATATTAACGGCTCTATTTATCACTTATTACATTGTGAAAACAGAGTAATTGTATTCAAATCTATTACTGTAGTTTCATTGCTATTACATTTAGCTAAATATGTACGTATCGCTATTTTATTCTTGACATTTGTTCTTTTATTTTATTCTCTCGCGTAGGGTCAAAAATAATAACGTTTAGACTTAAAAGGTGCAAACGGATACGTCGAGCTAAATCGGAGTGGGTTAAAATGGGTTGAATTAATAAATGGTTGGGTCGTAAAAATGAGCTTATGCTCTGGAAGTTTGTTCGAAACGAGCAATTCTTCGTATTGTTAAGGTGGTTTGGACCTTATATACGTTCAACTGAATTCAATAGTTTTAGTTTAGACCATGTAGGTTAAAACCCCCATTTAAGTACAAAAAAAATAAATTCGAACTTGGTGAAATAAATCCATTTTGCTCTATGCTTCCAATTTGAATGAAATAAGTTGTAATCTTGTTAATGTACAATAATCTAGGTTGGTCTAAGTGGCGCCCTTGAAACACTATGCGGCCAAGGATATGGTGCAAAAATGTACAGGATGCTAGGGATACATCTGCAGACATCATGTATCATATCATTCGTATTTTCAATAGTGATTGCCGTTATCTGGTGGTATTCTGATATGATACTGATCTTACTTCATCAAGATCCTGACATAGCAAAAGAAGCGGGAGTGTTCTTGAAATTTCTCATACCTGGATTGTTTGCATATGGTTTCATGCAAAACATTATGAGATTATTTCTTCAGGCTCAATCGATTATCGTACCTCTTGTCGCGTGCTCAGTTGGAACTTTAGTTATACACATTGCACATGTCTTGGTTTCAAGGGAGCATCATTAGCAGCTTCCATTTCAATCTGGATTGCAGTTCTTATGTTAGGTCGATACGTATTTTTGTCCGAAAAATTCAGCCATATCTGGCAGGATGGTTTCTCTTTCGAGCCATTTCATCATATCTTTACAAACTTGAAGCTAGCTTTGCCCTCTGCTGCTATGTTCTGGTGAGTATCATATTTATTAATTTGGTTATTCTTGTAAAAGAAAACGTTGTCATTGAAGTCGTAACATAATTCCTAGTGAGTGTACAATATATAGAGAATTATTACACTATCACGTTATTTAACTTTCTATAGTAAGATTGGATATTGGCAACATGGTAAGTGACTTACAGGGGGCAAGTGCATCGAATAGTCATTCTCAGGGATGCTATTTAGAGATTAGCCAGAAGTTATTTTGTCCTGAAATTTTAAATAAAAATACTGGACAATTCATGATATTCTTTTCCCGAAAAGTTGAACTGAAAAATTGAGATTGAAAGCGCACCGACTAATTCTTAAATAGCAGCCCTTAAGTATCATTTCTACCTTTTACGGATGGTAAAACTATAATGATAGAGTTAAATTCGTTGACACTGTTGTGTAAATAAGGAGTAAATCTTTTCCCAATTTGATGTGTACACAGTTTGGAGGACTGGGCTTTTGAGCTTCTTGTGTTATTTTCTGGTCTGATGCCAAACTCGACAACATCTACTTCTGTAATTGCAATGAGGTAAGCCGCTATGTTTTAAATCATGTAAAAATAGCATGGGTAGTTAGTTTTTGGACTGATCAATCAAAAATAGCCAGCGTTTGCAAAGTCATTGGAAAATAGTCACAACTTTGTTGCAACATGGAAAGTTCCAGCATAATATACCGGAGATCGGTGCACTTGTGTATGAACTTACAGCATATTATGCTGGAACTCCAACACGCAGAAAGTTCCAGCATAATATACTGGAGATTGGAGCACCTGTGTATGAACTTTCAGCATATTATGCTGGACCGGTATATTATACTGGAATTCCAGTATATTATGCTGGAGTATTTCTCGGATTTTGAACAGTGTTTTCATTCGAATTTATCTTTACATGAAAAATAGCTAAATTTTGATTACTTTTGAAACTGTTACTATTTTTGAATGACCACTTGTAAATCTGGTTATTTTTGAATTTTTCCCTTAAATCATGGCATTTTCACATTTTTGAAAGCTAAATCTTAATCTAGCTGACACCAATTCTTTTGAGTTGTGAATTTCCAGTGTAAATACCGAAGCCATTGCCTACGTGATGTCTTATGGTTTGAGTGCAGCTGCAAGGTAATGCGACCCCGGAAATATAATTATCATTCTATTTACGGATTCGACAGAACTTAATAGCATTGGCCCAAACTCTTTATTTGTGTTAAAATTTCTACTCAATACATAAATAATTTATCATAAGCTAGTAAGTTGTTGTTTCTAGAATTCAGAATTTATAAACTCAAAATGTTAGCTCCGTCTATACTTCTGATCCACCTATTTTATTATCCCCAATTTGTTGTCGATACCAAATTAATATGGTATTGTATATGCAGCACTAGGGTGGCAAATGAATTAGGAGCTGGAAATCCTGACAAAGCTAAACATGCTATGACTGTTACGCTCAAGCTATCTATTATTCTTGCTCTACTAGTTGATTTGGCTCTATTTTTTGGTCATAATGCCTGGGCTGGCCTCTTCGGCGATAGCGCGGAGATAATTAACAAATTTGCCTCCATGACGCCTCTACTGTTAATATCCTTTGTATTCGATTTCTTTCAAGGAGTTTTATCAGGTCAGATTTTTGTTTACATAATAATCAAGATACATGTTCCGCGAGATATATCATATAAATTATAGTTCTGCATTCAAAATAGGGATCTTTACAAAAATAACCAAATAGGGATCTTTACAAAAATAGCCGTCTATTCAATCTTTACAAAATAACCGTCTATATTCATTCTTTACTTTTTCTAGTCATATACATAGTTTATACAGTGATTATACATAATTATGCACGTATAATACATAATTTATGCATATATTATACCTTCACTGAATTTTTAGTTTAAGCGGTTGCGTGAGTGGCTATTTGTGTTAATTCTTCTTCAAAATAACCTTACTAAAAGTGTAACTAAATTGATCAGGGGTGGCTAGGGGATGTGGGTGGCAGCATTTGGCTATGTGCATCAACTTGGCAACATTCTATGTCATTGGCATGCCAATAGCAATTCTCCTTGCTTTCAAATTCAACCTAAAATCTCAGGTAATTCAAGTGCATGTCATGCTCTGTTTTCTCTCGTATTCTGAGAGACAAATTCTAGATTTAAACTCTTTTTTTTAAAACTAATCTCACTTTATATTTTAAAGGGGATCCTTGGCATAACTGGTAAAGTTGCTGTCATGTGACCAAGAGGTCACCAGTTCGAGCCGTAGAAACACACTCTTGCAGAAATACAGGGGAAGGCTGCATATAATAGACGCTTGTGGTCCGACCCTTCCCCGAACCCCACGCATAACGGAAGCATAGTGCACCCGATTTTCCTTTAATCTCATTTTATAGTATAAAAATTATGAGTTAGGAATCAAATATTCGTCGAAAACTTAGTGATCTTTTAACATTTATACTTATGCTATGTGTCAAAAATTAATAATGGTGTTGAACGCAATTGAACGTAGGCTTCATCCGGTGACTTTAATATATTGTTTTTGATTTAAATATATTTAATCGCAACTAATTAATATAGAATATAATATTGAGGTGAAGTTAATTGATTAAAGTGTTATTTTCTTTTGAAAAAATATGATGCAGGGTTTATGGATGGGCTTGATATGTGGTCTAGCTTGCCAAGCTTGTGGCTTATTGCTGCTGACATTGTTTACCAGATGTGGAGAAGTAGAGGGCTCAACAAAAAGCAATAGAGAAAATGAACTTCTAGCTTGAGCTTGAGTTCATAAGAATAACTTACTTTCTTATAAAAATTTTGTTAGTTGAGTGAGCGCTGAGCAAATTATTTCGAGATTAACTTGTGTATTGACCATTGGTGGACTTATTAGCCATTTTTGATTGAGGGCTCATATGCCTTAAATTTTGAACTCTTCAATTTTTAATTTCGGGTCGCTAAGGTTGAAGGATTTATGTCATGGATTAAGTTTTTAAAATCTTGTCATCGTACCAAGCTGATGGAAAATGTCACGACCCAAACTCCATTAAAGATCGTGATGGCGTCGGACATCGTTGTCAGGAAAGTAAAAAATAAATACTTAATTTGGTCCTCGTTTTAATATTTTGAAATCATATTTTCTTCAATTAAATAGCAAAAGATGGAATATACAGAGCAAATAGTGATATTTTTAACAATTTCAATACAGAACAACTCATAATCATCCCGAAACTCGGTATCACAGGTGCATGAACATTAACTAGGAATATAAAATTAAATACAGCATCTGTCCGGAATACAATTTGGACCGGAAAAATATAGTTACTCTGAAGGAGACTCTGCCGGCTACGGGTCGTAATAAGGAATGCAGCTCACCTAAGTCCCTGTATGCATGCATACCCCTGCTCTCACAAGGCCACTAGCCGTATATGTACCTGCTGTGCATCAAATGTAGTATGAGTACGTAAATCAACGTGTACCCAGTAAGTATCTAGCCTAACCCCGGAGGAGTAGTGACGAGGAGTCGACATCGACACTCACTAGTGATCCAATAACATCAGGTACAGTAAAGAGGTAACATAAGTATGGGGCATAGTAAGTAAATGAAATAAATAAGTATAAATCACGTGGTACAAATTCCACTCTTTACGAGGAACTCAAGCTCTCCATTAGAAATTCTCTCCTTAACCGGAGCATATATAAAGATATAGTGGATCTCATCAAGTAGATTGCCATAGATTAAAATCCGGAAAACTCACAGATACACTGGCTTCTTGCCAAGTATTACGCACGATTTCATGAGGATATGATATTGAAAATGCTGAGGCGTACGACCTGATCCAACATAATAAGTAAACTGTGCACTGCCGAGAGTTGAACGACATGAACCATAGATGCATCTATTATCCTGCTGAGGTGAACGGCCCGCTCCCATGAGAGTGTGGTGCATAAATCCTGCCGACGCGAACAACCCGATCCCATAAGAGTTAAATACATAATCCTACCGAGGCGAACGGTCCGATCCCATTAGAATAAGAAGCTTTGACGGGTCCTTGACCCCACTCACGAATAAACGTGTGAGTTGTAATTTCTTTAATAAAAACTTTTCAGTGGAACATATATATATATAACGGAGACATGCCGTAAGAGGAGAAAGATTATCCGGTGACTAATCATGAACCTGTGAAGCCTCTACAGTAGCAAGTCTAGTCTCAAATAGAAATGTAAAACAGAGAAATTTAATAAGTGAGAGACTTCTCAAATAGTACAACTATAGCATGATGTGAACCTAAGTCTACCCGGACAATAAAATGAATATAGCTACGTACGGGCTCTCGTCACCTTGCGCGTATGTAGCCCCCACAACAAGTAGTACACATCAAATATATCACCTAGGGTAAATTTTCCCCCACAGAGTTAGACAGGAGACCTACCTCGTCTCAAGGATTACTTCTCGGTCAAAAGTTGTGCTTTCAATCCTCAACTCAATGCCAAACGACCTGAAGATAGTCAAATGTTATATAAAATAGTCAATATATGCTCAAAAGTTCATATCCTACTATTAAAGTGAATTTCCAACCAAATTTGAAGAATTTCTAAAATTCACCCTGGGCTCACATGCCCGGACTCCGGATATTTTCGAAGCTAAACACTACCCATAATATCATGAACTCAAATATATGATTTGTTCTCAATTCCATATCCAAATTCGTAGTCAAAATCCAAAAATATAAATTTCTAGGTTTTTCTTCAAAATGCCAAATTTCTATAAATTTTCATGTCTAAAGCCATATACAAACCTTGTATTAACTCACAACTAGTAAAAATTACTTACCTCTTGATGATGATGGAACCCCTCTCAAAAATGCTCCCAAAAATCACCTAAGTCCAAATGAGAAATGAGGGAAATGAGCTAAGTCTCGGAATAAAAAATCCTTGCTCCAGATGCAGATGTCGCATGGCTCGCAATTGCAATGGTCGCATTTACGACAAAGGCACCGCAAAAGCGAAGCAAAGCCATCCCTGCCAAGGTCGCATTTGCGACCAAGTTCTTCGCAAATGCGAATGGGATAACATCGCAAAAGCGACCAACTGTTCGCAAATGCAAACTCCTCAAAAAATCCCCACCCTCGCAAATGCGAACCCCTCCTCGCAAATGTAAGTTCGCAAATGCAATCCATAAACTCGCATTTGCAAGACTGCAACCAAACCCAAAACCAGCAGAACTAGCATAGCTTTTTCATCCAAAAATTGATCTGAAACACACCCGAGGCCCCCGAGACCCAGTCCAATCACACAAACCAGTCCCATATCATAACACAAACTTGCTCGAGGCCTCAAATCACATCAAACAACGTCGAATTCATGACTCACACCCCAATCAAAGATTAATGAACTTTAGAACTTCAAACTTCTACATTCGATGGCGAAACCTATCAAATCACGTCCGATGACCTTAAATTTTGCACACAAGTCACATTCGGCATTATGGACCTACTCCAACTTCCGAAATCGGAATCCGACCCCGATATTGAAAAGTCCACTCCCGGTCAAACTTCTCAAAAACCTTCAAATTTCTAACTTTCGCAGATTGACCTCGAAATGACCTACTGACCTCCAAATCCACATTGGACGCGCTCCCAATACCAAAATCACTATACGGAACTATTTCAAGAATCGAAATCCCAACGGACATCGATAACACTAAAATGCACTTCAACCCAAATTTATGAAATTCTTCCAAATGCCAACATTCCATAATATGTGACGAAACGCTCCCGGGTCATCCGAAATTTGATCCGTACATGCGCCCAAGTCCAAAATCATCATAAGAACCTGTTGGAACCTCCAAATCCTAATCCCTCAGTCCTTTACTCAAAGATCAAACTTTAGTCAATTCTTCTAACTTGAAGCTTCCGAAATGAGAATTTTCTTTCCAAATCAACTCCAAACATCCTGAAATTCAGTTCTGACCATGGGCACAAGTCATAATACCTGAATTGAAACCGCTCAAGGCCTCAAACCGCTGAACGACGCTCTAAAGCTCAAAATGATCGATTGAGTCATTACAGTAAACGAGTCAGTAAACGGGTCAAATTTGGTTTTCTTATGCTAATTTAGATGGAAAGAATAACAGGGGAAATACACAAATAGCCATTCTTAGGGCTGGTATTTAGGAATTACCCAGTACTTATTTTCTTCTGAAAATTTGAACTAAAAATCTTAATTTTAGAACAATTCAAGACATTTGTGTCGAAAAATTGAACATGAAAATTAAAATTTAGGACACGTTTGCTAATACCTAAGTAACAACCTTATATAGTGGCTACTTTTTGCATCATCCTGAAAGAAGAAAAGATAGAAAAATGCAGAATTTTCCTTGTGTTTGTATTCATTGTACGTCTGTGCCTTTGTACAAATATTTGGTGTAAAATAAAATGTAAAAGAAGATTCTTCTATACACTTGTCCTACTTTTGTTGTTCACTAAAAATTTGTATAACAAAATTATTCCCTCACTATGTATATACATGTGCTTCTCACGTGAATGAAGCTTCTTGAATAGTTATTTACTATAACTTTGCAATTATAGCCCATGCATGCATCATTACATTATTTTGCCAGAAAATATCTTGGTGTATTCTTAAAATATTGATTAATTATTTTAAAGCATTTCTATGCACGGAAATCCTTTTTATAATCTGTTAATTATTTTTATAAATTATTTTTTTATCAATTATTCGGGTATTTAACAAATAGCCTTTTTATTTTAGACCTAACCTCTTCTAATTCCAGCCCAAACCCCTTTTAATTAATCCAAAAAACCAGCCCAAATCCCTTAAGCCCAATCCCTATACCTACCCGACCCAATAACCCCTTTAATCGTGGTCGTTGATCTTTTAGATCAACGGTCCACGATTAAACTTACCTTATTAATCCCTAATCAACCCTAACCCCTCCCATTCCTCTCATTCCACCGTCACCCGTTCCCTCATCCCTCCAATTCTCTCTCAACTCACCCTAACCCTAATCGCCGTCACTGGCAAGAAGCTCCCTTCTATGGTGCTTCCGTGCATTCTCCGACCACCCCTGGTCTCCTATACTCCATGGCTCTTTGATTTCATGAGTCCTTGAGAAGATCTCGAGGAAAGACAACCTGTCTCAGGTTCATTATCGTTTGTAAGTAAGGATTTTATTTTCTTTTTATTACGAATCCATGGGTTTTTGACTGGTTCTCTTCATCTCCTCTATTTTCTGAAAATTATAGTTTGATACTGTCGATATTTCTTAGATCTTTATAGATCTGAGGCAAGTCGAGTGTTATTAAGTGTTTTCCTTTAAAATTCCCTTGTTTTAATTAACTATTTCGATCTTTAATCACTCTTTCTAAAACTAGGGTTCATCCCAGACTTTGCTTCAATTATGTTTTCTAACTTCTCAGTGTTAAATTAATTGTTTCTTTATTATCTTGACTAATTTTTGCATGAATGTTCAAACCCTAGACGATTCTGTTTGATATGCTGATTTATTCAATTTTGTTTCGATATTTTGGTTATTTCTGTGATGCCAGTCATATTCATCTTGTGGATTCAAATGTTTCCCCCGTTAAATCCAGTATGATTTGGGACTTTTGCCCTAATTGATCTCTATTACTGGTTCGAACCTGCTTTTCTTGTTAAATCTTGTATTTCTGTGAGGTTTTACTTAGTCGATTTCTATTTAGAGAATCTGAGTAATTCTTGCCCATAAATCAGTATTCTTTAAAGATTTTTATTGATTATTTCCTATTAGTTACCTCTTGATGATGATGGAACCCCTCTCAAAAATGCTCCCAAAAATCGCCTAAGTCCAAATGAGAAATGAGGGAAATGAGCTAAGTCTCGGAATAAAAAATCCTTGCTCCAGACTGTCGCATGGCTCGCAATTGTGATGGTCGCATTTACGACAAAGTCACCGCAAATGCGAAGCAAAGACATCCCTGCCAAGGTCGCATTTGCGACCAAGTTCTTCGCAAATGCGAATGGGATAACATCGCAAAAACGACCAACTATTCGCAAACTCCTCAGAAAATCCCCACCCTCGCAAATGCGAACCCCTCCTCGCAAATGTAAGTTCGCAAATGCAATCCATAACCTCGCATTTGCGAGACCTGCAACCAAACCCAAAACCAGCAGAACCAGCATAGCTTTTTCATCCAAAAATTGATCTGAAACACACTCGAGGCCCCCGAGACCCAGTCCAATCACACAAACCATTCCCATAACATAACACAAACTTGCTCGAGGCCTCAAATCACATCAAACAACGTCGAATTCATGACTCGCACCCCAATCCAATATTAATGAACTTTAGAACTTCAAACTTCTACATTCGATGGAGAAACCTATCAAATCACGTCCGATGACCTTAAATTTGCACACAAGTCACATTCGGCATTACGGACCTACTCCAACTTTCGAAATCGGAATCCGACCCCGATGTTGAAAAGTCCACTCCCAGTCAAACTTCTCAAAAACTTTCAAATTTCTAACTTTCGCCAATTGACCTCGAAATGACCTACAGACCAAGGCTAGACTGTGGAATTCTACCTACTTTACTTTCTGCATTTTCTTCCTTAACTGATATGTTCCTATCACAATGTCATTCTGAGATTCAAATCTATGCGCTCCTTGTTGTTTTGCTTCTATTAAGGTTGTGTCTTTCTATACTAGCATAACTACTTTCTAATTAACTTTGTTTACTGCCTGATCAACATGTTTAAATTTCACTCTTCTTGTTTATTACTTTAACTAGCATGTTTACCTTAGTTTAAGTACTTCCATCTTTCCTGTTTACTTCCTTCAACTAGCATGCTCATTTTAGTATCTCAGACTCCTAATTTATCTGATTAACCCCAATTGGCATGTCTAATTTTGTGTGGTAGATCCCTGTCCTCATCATGACTATTCCTGCATTTTGTCTCTATGCTTTACTGGCTATTACCACTTTAGCTTCGAGTATGATTTCCATGTTAAGATTCTGAGTCAGTAGTTTGTTTTCTAATGCTATGAATTTGGTTGCTGGTTGTCAATCAGCCCCTGTTTGTTCTGTGTACTTGTTGTTCAATATGCTCTCCTTCTTATCCTCCTTATGTGCTCCTGTTTCAAGTGTCTTGTGTTCCCAACCCGTGCTCCCTTTTGTATAACTGTGTGTACACTTAGAACTAATTGACAAACTGAAGTTGAGTCTAGGCAATGTGATGATTTGGTGACCACACTATTGTTTCTGAACCTTCCTTTCCTTCAAAAGGTTTTCAACATGTTTTTTTTCACTCCTAATATGTTTTCCTAAACTATTGCTACTCCTGAAGTATTTTTCAGTCCTAATATGTTTTCCTAAACTATTGCTACTCCTGAATTAATTTTCACTCCTAAAGATTTTACCTATATATTGTCTTCTCAACTATGTCAAGTACGCTCACTTCTACTCTTAGATTACTTAAGTTTTGCCCCTCCAGTGTGTGTACTCCCTAGGAATCCATGATATTCCTCCGAACTCTAGCACACTGGGGATGGCCCTTCCATACCGCACATAACCACTTCTCTATTTAAAAGGATCTTGGTCTGAGCATTGCCCGGGGTCCTGAGGCCCTTGGGAACTTTGACACACCAGGATACCCTAATTGGACATCATGAGACTATGGCACCTTGAACTGGTTGAAAGTCTGGTATTTCCAGGTTCACTTTGAGCCTATTCAGGCTCCCTATAACATAACTTTTATTTATTATGTAATGGTCTGTAATAATGATCCTTGTAAACGGATATTTGGGGATATTAGTAAAAGGGGAGGGATTTTCATATAATTTTTGTAGGGGGCAGTTGGGTAGAAATCATGCTCTTAGGATTACTATGACTATTTTCTTGCATTAGGAATCATGCTCTTAGAATCATTTGTGCATTAGAGAACATGGTCATAGGCATCATATCTTTTGTTCTAAAACTTCTGCTTTTCTAATAGATGCTGCATATATCATGTCTGCTTAGAAATCCTGTCACTAGGTTGTTATTAATTCATCCTAATAATCATGTTCATAAAGTTCTCCTTTGTGCATTAGAAAACATGTTTTAGGACTTTTATTGCACTCGCCTGAATACTACGCCTATCTCTAGATAGTATAAAAAGCAGTCCCAACACCTAGATATCATGCTTATAGAGATAAATGTATAAAATCAATTTTGTAATGTTCAGCACCTAGACAGCATGCCTATAGGACACCATGAACTCAAACTTCCTGTTAAAAATCGCTTGTTAGTATTAAGATTCTGATTAACATTTAGATATCATGTTTATAGGACATCTCGAATCCACGCCTAGGCAAGTTTGTAGGATAATTGAAATCTTGTAAATGGTAAAAAATGTGTTTTGTTTAATTATTTGTGAACTGCCCAGCTTCAGCAAGTCCTAAAATCAGTAGGCAAATTGATTAGGTTTCTATCACTACGACTTAACACAATGCTGCATATTCTCTGCTTGTCATGCTCACCTAGACATCCTGTTCTATGACTTTTCTGAAACATCTGAAATCTTGCTGTTTGAGACGTGCTAATTATCTGTTTATTTTTGGAGGTAAACATGATCCCCTTAATTGTTCTTTACTTGACAGTCCTATATCTTCTTTGTTGTCTCTTAGATTTTCTCTTTAATCACCTCAGGAGAGTCTCGAACTGCCTAAATTAGAGGTTCTAAACACCTCCAGGGCCATAAGGAAGGGACGGTTAATGCATGCATAGAGTTCATCTAATTAAAACCGCTTATAACCGCTAAGGGGAGGGTAATTGGGTAGTAAAGGATATGATGACATGTGCGCTAATGACATGTGTAACCTCTCTAGTTGAGGAAGGTTTACCGGGTATTGCACAGATGTGATCCTATAGGTTAATAAACCTAGGAACTCCCTTATTCTTGTTTTAGTAATCTCTATGTGCTTAAATTGTTTTATTTGCTTAATGACTAATTCAAAAATGAGTTTGGTCAGGACCCACCGTTGTGGACCTCGAGGGGTGCCTAACACCTTCCCCTCAAGGTAATTTCAAGCTCTTACCCAATCTCTGGTAATGCAAATTGGTTCATATGAGTTACTTGAATTAGGTGCCCTAACGCACCTTAAATCCGTTAGGTGGCGACTCTTCAATTTCCATACCCCTTTCCCAAAAGGAAAGGAGTTGTCCCAAAATGTCGAAATCAGATTTCGCGAGAAAAAGAGGGGCGCGGCAGCATTGGGACTCTGCTGGGGATTTTAGGCTTTTACCTTAACAAACTTTTTTTTGTAAGTTAGTCTTAAGCATGCTTCTTTTGTTAATACGTGTGCACCCTTTCCTTTTCCCTTATGTGAATTTAATTGCCCGTTTTGAGCATTTATGATTTCCTTTACTGTAGAAACTGACTTATCTCTTTGTTTTCCTTTCTTAAACGTCTTTAATGAAATTTATTAAATACCACATCTATTATTTTCCTAACGTGCAAATACGTGACAACATGCTATTTACTACTGCGTAAATCATGCTCAACATCATATTCCACTCGTGCGTAATCAATCCTATAGCAACACTTGATGAGTGGTTGCGCTCTTCCTATATATCAACCTTTAAATTCGGAAAGGCTTATTTGCGGTAAAACTAGTCGATCAGCGGTGCAATCGACAATTCCGTGCCTTTCCCCCTCAAATTGTCCGCTTGAGGGTACCAGTCTAGACCCACATAGCATCCTTACTCTGATTATAACTATACATGCATCATGGTCAAACCTAGCCGGGTTAATATGTTGTCCACTTAATAACCCTTTAAGACAAACTTTATCCAAAAGTCCACCGGGATTTCCATAATCCCAACGGACGCAGCCACGTTTTGTGCATTAATTTTGGAGAACTAAATGCCAATATCCTAATCATAGATATATAAATAGTCGATTCTGGAAGAGGAAAGGGTCTAACCTTTTTTTTTTTTGCAAAAAATGAGGCACGAGGGCCCCAGGTTCGGCATGGTCTGTAGTATACCACCACTGATACTAGATTGGTGGGGAGATCTTTCCTCAAGTGACAAAAAACATGTGAAGAAGGTCCTGGGAAATTTTCCTTCTCTGTCACCAAGACTCTAATGGAAGGAATCGAGGGACAGACTTACACCATAGTCCCTATGATTATAGCTAATATCTATCGGGCCTTGGACCACTGCCAGAAAGGGTCCAAACATTTTGAGGGCTGCAATTTGCTGCTACAGTTATGGTTAATGGAGCATCTCCAAAAGGGTCAATATCGCCAGGAGTTTCCATGAAGGGAGTGGAATGACCATATTGCCTTCCATCACCCTAAATGGATGACTTATATTCCGGACAGGTTTGCTCAAGCAGAGAGTGCCAAGGAATGGGTGCAGTTCTTCGGCAATTTGACTGAGGATCAGGTTCAATGGATGTTTGAATGGTTCCCTACTGACGAGTTCATCATTAGGTCAAGGGACACTCCTCACTTAGTGTTGATCGGTTTAAGGGGGATATACTCTTATGTTCCCATCAAGGTTATGAGGAAGGCAGGGAGGAAGCAGATCATACCGCGGGTTGCAAAGAAAAGTCATTTCCGAGCATATTTTCAGGATGAAGACATCCTTTACAGGTGTCAAGCTCAGAAAATGTGGCATTCAAAGATTATTGTGGAGAAAGACACCATCAAGTCGGACAGGTATCATGCGGGGCATGCACCCTTTTACCCGGCATGGTTGGAGGACAACTTAGCTGGGAAAGTTGATACGGGAATTGGTCGAGGAAACAGGGTCATAGACGAAGATGTAGAAACCTAAGTAAAATAACAAGTTGCACAAGAGGGTTCATGACTCCGAGGCCGAACATCAGGAGATACACGAGACATACAAGAGATTAATCAAGGAATGGAGGGAAATGGCTATCACCTCCAATTAAAGGGTAGAATATCTGGAGCAGGGCTTGATGGAGCTAGGAGAAAAGACAAGGAAAAGAATCGCCGACTGCCAGAATGTTGAGGGAAGCGAAGGAGGACATCTAGCGAGGGTATACCTGTTGTTGGGCATGCGCGAACTGGGACACTTGATTGATGGAGTTAGAAAGATCAAGACAGGGGAAGGTCCTTCTGGGACCAAGTAGATTAGATTTATTTGCTTCTCCAAATGTAATAAGGCCAAGTGCTAGTAGTGACTTATCTTTTATTATCTTAGTGTCGTTTTGGGATTCGTCTGTTTTTTTTATATATTAATGAAATGAGGCATTTATTGGCATCTAAATTCTCCAAAATAACTTGTCGCTAGGCCTACCTCCGGCACAACTAGGCTCCCAAAATAGGACGCGAATTTACATTCGGTAATATGTGTTTAAATATTGCAAATATTCTTTTTAGAACTTTTACTGACTTGGCTACCTTTGTTTTTCTTTCTTTCTTTTGATTATTCCCACTCCCCAAAGGTTGGTTCGTGCATACTGACATCATCAGCTAATCATACTAGATCCAGAGGCCCTCCACCTTCTCCTCCTCCAAGTCCTCCAAAAGGCAAAGGGAAAGCAAAGATGGATGATTTAAACGGCACTAGAAAAGACAACAACACACATTTTGAACATGCAGAAGCTTCCGATGGCCGAGGTACTCAGGCCCCAAATGATGTGGTATCGCGACTTGAGCATAAAATACTAGAACTCCATGGTGATCTCGAGCAGGTCCGGAGCTTAGCAAATCTATCCCTCACACTCAATATACCAGATGTCAACCATTCAAACACTCAGAACCCCGCACCACCACAAAACACACCCAACAAGCGCCAACAAAATCCTCCCGCACCTCACCATTACACTACCCCACCACAGAATCAAACTATCCCTCCACAATATCTGCAAAACACCTACCATACTCCACAAAATACCCCATAAATCATTCCTGAACCCTGAACTCCACCAATGATCACCATTATACCCAAACTCCCGGTCACCAAAACAACCCTATATACGTGGAAACACTACCTCACTCCACTCAGCCCATATCCTATACACCAGAATCCATTGAGAAGGACCTACTCATTAAGAACTTGGCTGAAGAGCCCAAGAAGTTGACAAGTCGGGTTCAAGGCGTCGAAGGAGGCAAAGGGATAGAAGGCCTGAACTATGAATACCTATGCATACAGCCAGATGTAGAACTGCCGGAGAATTACAAATCTCCCAAGTTCGAAATGTTTGACGGAACAGGTGATCCCAGGGTTCATCTGAGGACTTATTGTGACAAGTTTGTAGGGGTCGGAAAGGATGAAAGGATCCGGATGAAGATTTTCATGAGGAGTCTTACAGGAGATGCTTTATCCTAGTACATCAGCCAAGATCTTAAGAAGTGGGCCAACCGAGTGAGTATGTCGTCTGACTTTATGGACAGATTCAGGTTTAACACAGAGAATGCGCCGGATGTATTCTACATTCAGAACTTAAAGAAGAAGCCCACTGAGACCTTCTGCGAGTATGCCACTCGTTGGATGTCAGAAGCAGCCAAAGTCAGGCCGACATTGGACGAGGAACAGATGAACAAGTTCTTCGTCAAAGCAAAAGATCCGCAATACTATGAAAGATTGATGGTTATTGAAAACCATAAGTTCTCCGATATCATCAAACTCGGAGAAAGGATTGAAGAGGGCATTAAAAGTGGTATGGTGAAAAACTTTGAGGCATTGCAGGACATAAATAAATCATTGCAGTCAGAGGGTATATCGAGGAAGAAAGATGCGGGAACAGTAATGGTCACCCAAGGATCCAAAACTCCACTTGTATACCAAACCTCCCCACTTACATACCAAGCACCTCCACCACATATCAACCATCACCTCTGAGATATTCACAACCAGCCACTGCTTATCACACATATAATTCCCAACCCTATCACTTTCAGTCACCTCCAACTCGTCCAAACTACCCAAGTCCTCGGCCTAACTTTGACTGCAGAACCTAAACAATACACAGTCATTGCCGAACCTATTGACTAACTGTATGAAAGGCTGAAGGCTGCTGGTTACATCACTCCTATCCATGCTGTGACCGTGGAGAATTCATCCCAATAGGTCAACCCAAATAAGACCTGTGCATATCATTCTGGCACGAAAGGGCACACCATTGACGAGTGTCGAACATTGAATCCAGGCCTTGATTGATAATAAGGTCATTCAGGTCAAGAAAGCTACACCCAACATCCGCAACACCCCCCTCTCAGATCATAGGGGTGAAGGTATCAATGTGATAGAGACCGATGAGGAATAGGATGTTGGGGGATCAATTGGACTTATCAAAGAGGGTGACAATCCAAAGAAACCCGCAGTCACGCTCAATCCTATTATAGTACAAATACAGCTGCCAATGGAGGTTGAGGTAGCTGCATTAGTTCCATTTGAAGTTGAGATAGCACTCCCCACAGCTGCGTCTGTTCCATTCAAAGTGGAAGTAGCCATACCTTTCACAGTGATAGTGCCAACCACACCACCTTTCGACACCAAGGTTGTACCCTGAGATTATGTGGCCGAAGCTAGAAGAAAAGGAAAGACCAAAATAGAAGAATCTGGCGCTGCGCAAGGAATGACCAGAACTGTAAGAGTCTATACACGAGAGCATTTGGGAGAATCCAGTAAGTAGGCTTCTAACAGACCGCCCGCTATTGAAACAGGCCCGGATGACTTTTGGAGGAAAGTGCAAGCAAGGGAGTATTCAGTCACCGGTCATTTGAACATGACTCTTGCTCAGATATCTATCCTATCACTACTACAGAATTCGAAAACGCACATGAATGCTCTCTTAAAGGTGTTAAGTGAGGCATATGTACCTAACAACATCACTGGGGGGAAATGGCCAATATGGTGGGACAGGTGTTGGAAAGTCACAAAATCACCTTCCACGAGGACGAGCTGCCATCCGAGGGATTGAATCATAACAGGGCACTGCACTTTACCGTGCAATGTGAGGAATATTTCATTGCCAGAGTTCTGATAGATGGGGGATCCAGTCTTAATATTTGTCCATTGACAACACTGAAGAGGTTGGGCAAAGTCTTGTATGAAATACGAGAAAGGACTATGAATGTGAAGGCATTTGACGGGTCTCAGAGAGATACCATTGGAGAGATCAATCTCTGTCTACAGACGGGGCCTACATGGTTTGATGTCGAGTTCCATGTGCTGGATATATCTTCATCATACAATCTGTTGCTGGGACGACCCTAGATACATGCCGCTAGGGCTGTAATGTCAACTTTGCATCAGGCAGTGAAGTTCGAGTGGAACCACCAAGAAGTGATTATCCATGGAGATGGGAGAAATCCTATTTACACCCTCAGACCATCCCCGTGGTTGAAAATAGAAGAAAGCTAGGTGGAGAGACTTATCATCATATCGAGAGGGTCAACGCGATCGATAAGGATAAGTGGTGGAATAGCAATATGGAAAGTATACTAGCATAGAGAGGATATGAACCCGACAAGGGTCTTGGCAAAAATCTTCATGGTATCTCAAAACCAATACAGCTAAAGTACAATGGTACCACTGTTGGACTAGGATATCGTTACACCTGGAAAGAGTATCAAGACTGGTCACCACCATGGCGTGGTCCTTACTATCTACTTGAGCATTCTTTACCGCAAACGAGTCAGACCTTCCAGCAAGCCGATATCATATGGGGATCAGAGGAGGAAAAAGAATTGGCCGCCTTGAGGAACCTGTTCCTGGAAGATGATGACATGGATTGCTATGTAATTTTTGAGGAGGAGGAGGAGGAAGGCCCTCCCATCAGAGCTGTGGAACGAGGATCATTCCTCAAGAATTGGACTGTCAGACCATCCAGGGCCTGACAAGTCCCGGGGTAGCACAGCTGAACAACACTATTTTATTTTTCTGAATGATGATTTCCCTTTCTGCATTTTGTTTAAAATAATGTTTTCAATATTCCAAAATGCTTCTTTAATTATTGAAAACCGCATTTATTTGACACTTTTAATGAATTAATGATTACCATTACCTATTTTCTCTCATATCTTTATCTATACAGCATTACTATTTCCTATCTCGGTGAACCGACAACTGTGACTGTCACATCTCCTTTTTTCCCGCAGGGTGGTGGGGTAAAGGAGTTTTTCCAATTTAAGTGACATATTCGAATTGGGATTATTTATTTACTTTCAGAGTCGCGACTCAGAATTATTTACAGTGTTCCGAGTTACCATTTATTTTAAAATCCCAAATAGAGGAAATTTGACTCCGTTATAAGTCTGCAAACCAAAAGACCGGGTAAGAAATTCTGTTAACCCGGGAGAAGGTGTTAGGCACTCCCAAATTCCGTGGTTCTAGCACGGTCGCTTAATGATTCATACTTGGCTTATTTGATCTAATTACTCATTTTAGGACCTATGTGTGTTTATCCTTTACCGCTTTTTAACTACTTGGTTTATCAAAAGGATTACCTTGATGTGAGTTGCACGTACATATACTCGTTTATTTTGGCGTGTCAAGAATCACGTCACGCGTACGTGTATACAATTCACGACACTTAGTTTATTTAAGAAAACCTTAGTCAAAGTCGCGTGACCGCGTACCTTGAATTTATTTGAAAAAAATTGTAATCATGTTACACGAACGTGTACGCAATCACGATAGTTATTTTAAAAATTGCGTCTAAGAGCATTTCTGCGAGTGTTCATTTAAAATTGTATTCGTGTCACGCGAACGCGTACACGATTAATAACATTTTAATAATTATTAAGATTATTTGGCCAAAAGTTGCGCGAACGCATACCTTGGTTTTAATTTTGACAATTGTAATTATGTCACGCGAACGTATACATAATCACGATAATTTGATTAATTAAGAGCGTTCATGAAGTTACTAACGTTCATGGAAAGAGATGACACATATTTCATATTTGCATTTGGGTGAGCTCCATTGTCTTTTTCATGTAATCTAATTTTCCTAACATTAATTACTACTTCTACTTCCAATTCAAGTCAATATTTTTAAAATTCTAGCTTAAATTCGACAAACAATTGATAGACATCCATTAATTCATATCAACTAAATCCCGATAAGAAGAAAAATAATAAATAAAAAAAAGACTACTTATTAACTCAAACCAAGACGTTTAGCACATAAGAGAACAGTTCCAATCTCGATTCCCTCATATTCATCTAATACATATGCAGCCTGCCCATATCCAATTAACTACGTATTATTAACAAACAAAGATCAATTCATTCTCAACTCAATTTAAGAAGAAACTTTATTTTTTAAACTAATACTTCAAAAACCTATCATATATACACATATTTAGACATGACTCATACATGGATAAAATAAATAAGAAAAATAGGTTCCGTCACTAAATAAGAAAAGAAGTTGAAATGAAATAAAATGCATGATAAAAACGGCATTCCAATAACAAACCAATGCTACTATATCGCAAGATCCAAAAGCAGTGAAAGCAAGCAAATAAGAAGAGATGGACCTTCAATAGCCACAACTTCAATTCAATTAATAAACTTTCCAGCTTGGTTTACACAGCGAGCAAATGGTTATTCCGAAAATGCTAAAAGGTCGAAATCGCTATAGGAGCTCGAACAGTAAATCGGCGGCACCGAAATCTCCAACGCAACCTCACGTTTAAACATTTATACCTTTTATAACTCGACTAAAATTAGGAGACAAAATCTGAATCTTGCTGGGTTTTTTTAAAAAAAAAAGGCTAATTTACGAACTGTTTTGCTGTGGATTGTTTAACTGTTTTTGTGTGGTGTTGTGAAGTGGTTTTGGACGGAGAAGAAGGATCCGACGGCTATCTACAATTTTGATTGTTGAAGTAGCTAGGGGACAGTGATTCAACGTATTAGAGTCATGGTATAGGTTTGAATTTGGAAAATGGGTTTATGAGTTTGTTTGATAATGTGGGTTATGGAAATGGGGCGGCAGAGGCGTGGACATTTTTTTTTGGTAGAGGTGCTGCCAGATTAGGGAAATTTCCTTCTATCTGTATGTGTATCTGCGTGTGTCCTCCTTTTTGTGTAAGGTTTGTGTATTATTTATAGATATGTGAGTTCATGGTGAGATGAGTGGGGGAAGTGGGAAGTGATGGGTGAATATGAGGGAAAGTGAAGAAGAGATGTGAATGAGTGGGGGTGAGGCCTGAGTGAAGTGGGGAAGTGGGTAAGTTGGGTGTTATTATTATTATTTTTTAGTATTATATATATAGAAAACTATATAAATAAGAAAATCCAATATTTACACTATAGTTTAAATTATACTAAGAAAAATACTATTATAACTTACATTTAAATTAGAAGAAACCAAGTTTATATATATATATATATATATATATATATATATATACACACACACACACATTCTATTTAAACATGGAACAAATCTTATATTCTAAGATTGTGAATATTTTTTGTAGTTTTTAATTTTCTTAAATAAAACTTATTAAGAGTAAGATAGAAATTTAAAGTATTAAGATTAGACCTAAAAGAAATATTTACACCAAAAATAGTATAGAATTTGGATGTGGTCAAAAATTAGTTGTTCACAGTGACATGTAATGAGGCAACGCAACAAAAGGATAATGATTCAGAAGGAGAGGATGCCATATCTGAGGAAATTGTCAGAGAAGTGGCGGACCTTGAGAACAAGACTAAGTCCAACCTGGAAGAGACTGAAATAATCAACTTAGGAGATTCCGAAACTGTCAAGGAGACCAGCATCAGCATTCACTTGTCACCGTCAGAAAAAGAAGAGTACACACAGTTCTTGAAAGAGTATGAGGACATCTTCGCATGGTCGTACGACGACATGACCGGATTAAGTACATCTATTGTGGCCCACAAGTTTCCCACAAACCCAATGTGTCCACCAGTGAAGCAGAAACTCAGGAAATTCAAGCCTGATATGAGTCTGAAAATCAAAGAGGAAGTTATTAAGCAAATTAAGGTCAAGGTCCTCAGGGTAGTGAAATACCCAACCTGGTTAGCCAACATCGTGCCCATTCCGAAAAAGGATGGGAAGGTTGAATTTGTGTCGATTATCGGGATCTCAATAGAGCCAGCCCAAAGGATGATTTCCCACTTCCAAACATACACATCTTAATCGACAGTTGCGCCAGACATGAACTCCAGTCCTTTGTAGATTGTTTCACCGGTTACCATCAGATTTGGATGGACGGGGAGGACGCTAAGAAACCGCTTTCATTACACCCTGGGGGGTGTGCTGTTACATGATGATGTCGTTCGGCCTAAAGAACGTTGGATCCACCTACATGAGGGCCATGACATGATACATAAAGAGATTGAGGTGTATATGGACGATGTCATCATTAAATCCAAGAAGGCCACGGATCATATAGTAGACTTGAGGAAATTCTTCGACAGACTGCGGAAGTACAACCTGAAGTTAAACCCCGCAAAATGTGCATTCGGGGTTCCTGCCGAAAAGTTATTGAGATTCATCGTCAGCTGCTGAGGGATAGAATTGGATCCGTCAAAAGTCAATGTCATCCAAGAGATACCACCGCCAAAGAGTAAGAAGGATGTAATGAGTTTTATAGGAAGGCTAAACTACATCAGCCGATTCATAGCACAATCCACAATTATATGTGAGCCAATTTTCAAGATGTTGAAGAAGGATGCTGAAACTAATTGGACCGAAGATTGTCAAAAGGCTTTTGACAAACTTAAGGAGTACTTATAAACACCACCAGTCTTGTCCCGCCAGAGCTAGGTAGACCATTGCTACTCTACCTTGCAATGCTAGATAGAGCTTTCGGCTGCATCCTGGGGCAGCACGACTAGACGTGGAGGAAAGAACAGGCCATCTACTACCTGAGTAAGAAGTTTACACCTTATGAAGCACGGTATTCTTTGTTGGAACGAACCTGCTGTGCCTTGACCTGGATAGCTCAGAAGTTGAGGCATTACTTCTGTGCCTATACAACATATCTCATATCAAGAATGGATCCTTTGAAGTATATCTTTCAGAAGCCTATGCCCACTGGCAAGCTGGTCAAATGGAAAATCTTGTTAAGTGAATTCGACATTGTCTATGTAACTCAAAAACTAGTCAAGGGACATGCACTGGCAGACCACCTTGCTGAAAACCCTATGGGCGGAGAATACGAACCCCTGAAAATGTATTTTCTTGATGAAGAGGTATCATTCATAAGAGGAGACATTGTTAAAGCCTATGATGGTTGGAGAATGTTCTTTGACGGAGCGGCGAATTTCAAAGAAGTCAGCATTGGAGCCGTCTTAGTATCAGAAACTGGTCAACACTATTCAGTATCTGCAAACTCAGACCCCCCTGCACTAACAATATGGCGGAATATGAGGCTTGCATATTAGGACTCCACATGGACATTGACATGAACATTTGGGAGTTGCTGGTGATCGGGGATTCATATTTGCTTGTGCACCAGGTACAAGGAGAATGGGCAACCAAGAATTCCAAGATATTACCATATCTGCACCATGTGCAGGAATTGAGGAAAAGGTTCACAAAGATAGAGTTTCGACATGTTCCCAGAATTCAGAATGATTTTGCCGATGCATTGTCCACTTTGTCATCAATGATACATCATCCAAAAAAGAACTTCATTGATCCTATCCGAGCAAGGATCTATAGTCAGCCGGCATATTGTGCTCATGTCGAAGAAGAAACAGATGGGAAACCTTGGTTCTATGACATCAAATGGTATCTGACAAAAGGAGAATACCCGGAGCATGCAAACCATACTCAGAAACGCACGCTTCGGAGATTGTCCAACAATTTCTTCCACGGCGAAGGAACCCTATATAGAATAACTCTTGATTTGGGATTATTGAGGTGTGTCGGCGCGAAAGAAGCTTCTAAGTTTCTAGAAGAGATATATGTCAGAACCTGCAGCCCGCATATGAATGGGTTCGTCTTGGCCAAGAAGATACTCAGGGCCGGCTATTTCTGGATGGCCATGGAGACCGATATGTTAAAAAATGCTACCAATGTCAAGTGCATGCATATATGATAAAAGTGCCGCCGAATGGGCTCAATGCAACAAACTCTCCTTGGCCATTCGTCGCCTGGGGAATGGATGTCATTGGTCCAATCGAGCCCACAGCCTCAAATGGGCATCGGTTCATCTTGGTAGCTATTGATTACTTCAGCAAATGGGTCGAAGCAACATCTTACAAAGTAATGACTAAAAAGGTTGTGGCAGATTTTGTTCGCGACCAGATTGTTTGTCGGTTCGGAGTTCCAGAATCCATCATCACTGACAATGCCGCCAATCTCAATAGTGATCTGATGAAAGCCATGTGCGAGACTTTCAAAATCAAGCACAAGAATTCCACAACATACAGACCTCAAATGAATGGATCCGTAGAAGCCGCCAACAAAAATATCAAGAAGATACTGAGGAAAATGGTAGAGAATCACAAACAGTGGCACGAGAAACTACCATTCGCCTTACTGGGATATCGTACCACAGTCCGCACATCAACCGGGGCAACACCCTATTTGCTGGTTAATGGTACTTAAGTTGTTATTCCCGCCGAAGTATAGATTCCTTCCTTGAGGATCATACAAGAAGCTGAGCTCAGTGACCCAGAATGGATAAAGAGCCGTTATGAGCAGCTATCCCTCATAGATGGAAAAAGGATGAATGCGGTATGTCACGGACAACTTTATCAGAAAAGGATGTCCAGAGCCTTCAACAAAAGAGTCAAGTTGAGACAGTTCACACCGGGGAAGCTGGTGTTGAAGAAGATCTTTCCACATCAGGATGAAGCCGAAGGGAAATTCTATCCCAACTAGCAATGTCCTTACATGGTTCACAGAGTACTAACAGGGGGAGCCCTCATACTCGCAGAAATGGACGGAGAAGTATGGCCAAAACCAATCAATTCAGATGCAGTCAAGCGATATTATGTGTAACTATTTATGTTTTCCGCATATGATATAATTGAACTACGCTCGACCTGATTCTCGTTTAAGAGGGGATACGTAGGCAGCCCTATGGGTTCGGTCACAATTCAATAAAAATCTTATTTCCCCCCAGAATCATAAACTGGGGCAGAATTTTGAGGAGGACCCTCAAAATTCCGAAGCAAGTTCAGCCGATCGCAGCATATACAACAATCAAATATGTTTGTCCGTCTTAACTAGGGCAGAATTTTGAGGAGGACCCTAAAAATTCTACCGTAAGAGAAGTCGCAATGTCTCGGATCGTGTCACAGTCACTGGTTCATCTAACCAATTTCTAAAAAACTTATTTTTATTATGACTTTGAAAACCATGCATGATTGATTGTGAAATAACTCTGTTTAGAAAACGCTACCCCCAATGTTTTGAACAGGATATTCAGACTGAGCAGAGCAAGTCAAGCAAGCCGACGGAGGCACGAACCGACCTCCCCTCTCACAAAACTCACAATTTTTCTTTGAACGCAGGAATGAAGAATATGCACACCTCGGAATCACAACCTTCATGAAAACCGTGATACTAAATCTACTGCCCAAGAATACTCTGCTATCATTTGCTATTTGATTTATCTGCATGGGACTAATCCTTATCCCGAATATTTGCATAAGGCTAAGCCCTGCCTCCATATCTGCATAAGGCTAAGCACTGCCTTCCATCTGCATGGGACTAAGCCCTGTCCCGAACCTTGCATGGGACTAAGCCCTGTCCCGAATATTTTCATAAGGCTAAGCCCTTCCTCCATATCTGCATAAGGCTAAGCACTGCCTTCCATCTACATGGGACTAAGCCCTGTCCCGAACCTTGCATGAGACTAAGCTCTATCTCTATATTTGCATGAGGCTAAGCCCTGCCTCCATATCTACATAAGGATAAACACTACCTTCTATCTGCATGGGATTAAGCCATGTCCCGAACCTTGCATGAGACTAAGCTCTGTCTCCATATTTGCATGAGGCTAAGCCCTGCCTCCATATCTGCATAAGGCTAAGCACTGCCTTTCATCTGCATGGGACTAAGCCCTGTCCCGAACCTTGCATAGGACTAAGCTCTATCCCGAATATTTGCATAAGGCTAAGCCCTGCCTCCATATCTGCATAAGGCTAAGCACTGCCTTCCATCTGCATGGGACTAAGCCCTGTCCTGAACCTTGCATAAGACTAAGCGCTGTCTCCATATTTGCATGAGGCTAAGTCCTACCTCCATATCTGCATAAGGCTAAGCACTGCCTTCCATCTTCATGGGACTAAGCCCTGTCCCGAACCTTGCATGAGACTAAGCTCTGTCTCCATATTTGCATGAGGCTAAGCCCTGCGTCCATATCTGCATAAGGCTAAGCGTTGTCTTCCATCTGCATGTGACTAAGCCTTATCCCAAAATCTTGCATGAGACTAAGCTCTGTCTCCATATTTGCATGAGGCCAATCATTGCCTTTTTATTTGCCGAGACTAAGCACTGTCTCTTCGGCAGTACTATTTTCTCTTCTTTCGGGCTAAGCTCTGCCCTCAAATTCATACAAGACTAAGCACTGTCTTGTCGCCCCTAGCATAATGTCTTTGCATATCATGGGCTGAAATATCGCCAACTTGTCCAAAGGCGTCATTGTCTAAAGACATCATCCTCATAGCCGGAAGACACCATGTCATGGCCGAGGATCTCTCACATTTGCATATCATTATTCAAAGGCATCATGGTTCGGAAGCATCATTTTCATTGCCCGAGAACACTATTTCATGGCTTGCGAATCCCTCACTGAACAATTCATGGCCCAGGACATCATGGTCTAAGGACGTCATCCTCAACCGTCCAAAGACAATTCTCATGGTCTGAAGGGAATCTGCATCATGTTTAAATTCCCCCACAAATATATGCTCGTAGTATCTTTTTGCTTGCAGGTGACCCGATAAAAAACCGCCACCCCAACAAGAGAAATCCCACTCCAGTTCTTTCAAATCTCTCAAACCATCTCGCTCAGTCAGAATTGGTCATCATATCTTTACCCGACAACTCTTTTCATCCTTCCGGGTAAAGAGGGGTAGCTGTTGATACCCAATTTTTCCCTATGATATTTTCAAAGTTGCATATATACCTTAAAAACTATTCATTAGGATCAATTAACATTTTTCCATAATTTTCGCATTTTAAAGGTTTTTAATTAACTTATCCCAGTAGTTTTATTTATATAAATAATTACTAACTGCATTACAAATGACTTTATAACAATTTCATGGCTTAATTTTGCTATTTATATTTATATTAAGCTTAAATTATTTCACAAATAGCCACATTTGCAGTTCTTAGGTTATAATTGTAATAACTTTGCAATTATAGCCCATGCATGCATTATTACATTATTTTGCCAAAACATAGCTTGGTATATTTTTAAAATATTGAGTAATTATTTTAAAGCATTTCTATGCACAAAAATCCTTTTTATAATCTGTTAATTATTTTTATGAATTATTTTTTTTATCAATTATTCGGGTATTTAACAAATAGCCTTTTTATTTCAGACCTAACCTCTTTTAATACCAGCCCAAACCCCTTTTAATTAACCCAAAAAACCAGCCTAAACCCCTTAAGCCCAATCCATATACATGCCCGACCCAATAACCCCTTTAATCGTGGTCGTTGAACTTTTAGATCGACGGTCCACGATTAAACTTACCTTATGAATCCCTAATCAACCCTAACTCCTCCCATTCCTTTCATTCCACCGTCACCCGTTCCCTCACCCCTCCAATTCTCTCTCAACTCACCCTAACCTTAATCACTGTCACTAGCGAGAAGCTCCTTTCTATGGTGCTTCCGTGCATTCTCCGACCACTCCTAGTCTCCTATACTCCATGACTCTTTGATTTCATGAGTGCTTGAGAAGATCTCGAGGAAAGCCAACTTGTTCTGGTTTTGAAACTTGTTTTACCTGCCTGTCTCAAGCCATTTTCGTTCGTAAGTAAGGATTTCCTTTTGTTTTTATTACGAATCCATGGGTTTTTGATTGGTTCTCTTCATCTCCTCTATTTTCTGAAAACCCTAGTTCAATACTGTCGATCCTTCTCAGATCTTTATAGATCTGAGGCAACTCGAGCGTTATTAAGTGTTTCCCTTTAAAAATTCCTTGTTTTAATTAACTATTTCGATTTTTAATCACTCTTTCTAAAACTAGGGTTCATCCCAGACTTTGCTTCAAAGATGTTTTCTAACTTCTCAGTGTTTAATTAGTTGTTTCTTCATCATCTTAACTAATTTTCACATGATTGTTCAATCCCTAGATGATTCTGTGTGATATGCTGATTTCTTCAATTTTGTTTCGATATTTTGGTTAATTCTGTGATGCCAGTCATATTCATTTTGTGGATTCAAATGTTTTCCCTGTTAAATCGTGTATGCTTTGGGATTTTCCCCCTAATTGATATCTATTACTGGTTCGAACCTGCTTTTCTTGTTAAATCTAGTATTTCTGTGAGGTTTTACTTAGTCGATTTCTATTTAGAGAATCTGATTAATTCTTTCCCATAAATCAGTATTCTTTAAAGATTTTTACTGATTATTTCCTATTAATTACCCTGTTATAATTTGTGTGTTGAAATGTTATTTGTTTCTTTATTTATGACCTTAATTGATCATATTGCCTTAATTAGTTATTAGTATGGTTTTGGGATTTTTACTGACTCCCTATATTGTATGATTTTGAGTCCTTACCTTAATGGAACCCCCTGTTGTGACCGTTAATTGATTCCTCCCAATTAAGGGGTCTAGTCCGGACTCCCTTATGGGAATTGATTCTTTGATTATTTGATTGTCTTTAATTGATTGAATTTTGACTCTCTTTACCTTATTTTGATTTACTCCCTAAGTTCTATATATACACTCTTATTCTACCTCTGAAAGGGGACAAATGGGTATATTTCACACACACACAAACTTTCTCTCATCTCCATTTCTACTACTTGGGTTCATTACTTGTCTAGCCGGTTGAAAGCCAAGGCTAGACTATGGAATTCTACCTACTTTACTTTCTGCATTTGCTTCCTTAACTGGTATGTTCCTATCACAATGTCATTCTGAGATTCAAATCTATGTGCTCCTTGTTTCTTTGCTTCTATTAAGGTTGTGTATTTCTATACAAGCATAACTACTGTCTAATTAACTCTGTTTACTGCCTGATCAGCATGTTTAAATTTCACTCTTCTTGTTTATTACTTTAACCAGCATGTTTACCTTATTTTAAGTACTTCCGTCTTTCTTGTTTACTTCCTTAAACTAGCATGCTCATTTTAGTATCTCAGACTCCTAATTTATTTGATTAACCCCAATTGGCATGTCTAGTTTTTTTGTGGTAGACCCATGTCCTCATCATGACTATTCCTGCATTTTGTCTCTATGCTTTGCTGGCTATTACTACTTTAGCTTCGAATATGATTTCCCTGTTAAGACTCTAAGTCAGTAGTTTGTTTTTTAATGCTATGAATTTGGTTGCTGGTTGTCAATCAGCCCCTGCTTGTTCAGTGTACTTGTTGTTCAATGTGCTCTCCTTCTTATCCTCCTTATGTGCTCCTTTTTCAAGTGTCTTGTGTTCATAACCCCTGCTCCCTTTTGTATAACTGCTTGTACACTTAGAACTAATTGACAAACTGAAGTTGAGTCTAGGCAATGTGATGCTTTTGTGACCACACTGTTGTTGCTGAACCTTCCTTTTCCTTCAAAAGGTTTTCAACATGTTTTTTTTCACTCCTAATATGTTTTCCTAAACTAGTGCTACTCCTGAAATATTTTTCACTCCTAATATGTTTTCCTAAACTATTTCTACTCCTAAAGTAATTTTCACTCCTAATGATTTTACCTCTATACTGTCTTCTCAATTATGTCAAGCACTCTCACTTCTACTCTTAGATTACTTAAGTTCTGCCCCTCCACTGTGTGTACTGCCTAGGAATCCATGAGATTCCTCCGAACTCTGGCACACTGGGGTTTTCCCTTCCATACTACACATAACCACTTCTCTATTTAAAAGGATCTTGGTGTGAGCATTGTCCGGGGTCCCTGAGGCCCTTGGGAACTTTGACACACCAGGGTACCCCTATTTGACATCATGAGACTATGGAACCTTGAACTGTTTGAAATCCTGGTATTTCCAGGTTCACTTTGGGTCTATTTAGGCTCCCTATAGCATATCTTTTATTTATTATGTAATGGTCTGTAATAATGATTCTTGTAAACGGATATTTGGGGATATTAGTAAAAGGGGAGGGATTTTTATATAATTTTTGTGGGGAGCAGTTGGGTAGAAATCATGTTCTTAGGATTACTATTACTATTTTCTTGCATTGGGAATCATGCTCTTAGGATTATTTGTGCATTAGAGAACATGGTCATAGGCATCATATCGTTTGTTCTAGAACTTCAACTTTTCTAAAAGATGCTGCATACATCATGCCTGCTTAGAAATCCTGTCACTAGGTTGTCATTAATTCTTTCTAATAATCATGTTCATAAAGTTCTCCTTTGTGCATTAGAAAACATGTTTTAGGACTTTTATTGCACTCGCCTGAATACGACGCCTATGTCTAGATAGTATAAAAAGCAGTCCCAACACCTAGATATCATGCTTATAGAGATAAATGTATAAAATCAGGTTTGTAATATTCAACACCTAGACAACATGCCTATAGGACATCATGAACTCAAACTGCCTGTTTAAAATCGCTTGCTACTATTATGATTTTGATTAACATTTAGATATCATGTTTATAGGACATCTAGAATCCACGCCTAGGCAAGCCTGTAGGATAATTGAAATCTTGCAAATGGTAAAAACTGTGTTTTGTTTAATTATTTGTGAACTGCCCAGATTGAGCAAGTCCTAAAATCAGTAGGCAAACTGATTAGGTTTCTATCACTTTGCCTTAACACAATGCTGCATATTCTCGTCTTGTCATGCTCACCTAGATATCCTGTTCTAGGATTTTTCTGAAACATCTGAAATCTTGTTGTTTGAGACGTGCTAATTATCTGTTCATTTGTGGAGGAAAACATGTGCCCCTTAATTGTTCTTTACTTGACCGTCCTATATGTTCTTTGTTGTCGCTTAGATTTTCTCCTTTAAGCACCTCAGGAGAGTCTCGAACTGCCTAAATTAGAGGTCCTAAACACCTTCAGGGCCATAAGGAAGGGACGGGTAATGCACGCATAAAGTTCGTCTAATTAAAACCGCTTATAACCTCTAAGGGGAGGGTAATTGGGTAGTAAAGGATATGATGACTTGTGCGCTAATGCCATGTGTAACTCTTCTAGTTGAGGAAGGTTTACCGGGTGTTGCACAGAAGTGATCCTATAGGATAATAAACCTAGGAACTCCCTTATTCTTGTTTTTAGTAATCTCTATGTGCTTAAATTGTTTTATTTTCTTAATGACTAATTCAAAAATGAGTTTGGTCGGGACCCACCATTATGGACCTCGAGGGGTGCCTAAAACCTTCCCCTTAAGGTAATTTCAAGCCCTTACCCAATATCTGGTAACGCAAATCGGTTCATATGAGTTACTTGCATTAGGTGCCCTAACGCACCTTAAATACGTTAGGTGGCGACTCTTCAATTTTCATACCCTTTTCCCAAAAGGAAAGGAGTTGTCCCAAAATGTCGAAACTCGATTTCGCGAGAAAAAAGGGGGCGCGACACTACTGTCCCTGTACTTCCAAGTTGAACCTGTTTGATGATGTTCACAAGTTCTGAAACCTGCTCTTTGCTTAAAAACTGATTCTGATTGTTCATAACTCCTTCATTAATAGTATTTGGCATCACTTCATATTCCTGTCCTCCCACAAAAACATTTGCATTCACTCCTCCCTGATAGTTGTTTGGTTTGTTCAATTGAAAATATTCAGGAAAATCTATGAGCCTATAGCAATCTGCCTTTATATGCCCTATCTTCATGCAATGAGTGAAACTTACATTAGGATTGTATTTGGTTTTCCTTGCTTTAAATTTCTGTTTCATGTTTGCATTCTTCTGAGATGTATTCCATGGCTTTTGATTCTAAATATTGTTGCTCCTCTATGAAGTTTTGCCTTGTGCAGTCATCATGAAAGATGCTCCATCATTTCATTGGACTCAAATACATTTCCCTTTGGCTCCCATCTTACAACAGTAGTAAGTAGGCATGATCTATACTAAGAAGTGGATTCATCATTAATATGTTTCCTCTTGCTTGAGAGTACACACCATTTAGTCCCATGAGGAATTTAATGATTCTCTTATCTTCCAAAAACTTGGCTACTTTCTTCTTCCCCTCAAAGACACAAGTACTGGTACATCATAAGTGTGAGTTTAGGGAATCAGCTCATCTCATAATCTTTTGAGTTAGCCCCATTTGAATGACCAAACCATTACTCAAGGCTGGTCCAGAGATCCTCTGCAGAATTGGAATAAATCACAATGTCTCCAATTTCTCTGGACAGTGAATTCAGCAACCAAGAGGTTACCATATCATTACATCTGCTCCATTATGGATAATCCTTAGCATCAAGAGCTGGTTCAACACAACTTCCATTGATGAATCCAAACTTAATCTTGGCTGATAAAGCAATCAAAATAGATCTCCTCCACCCAGGAAAGCAATCAAAATAGATCAGTCCTGGTGCATCAGATGAGTGGAGAAAATAGGGGTGATTGGAATCATGGTTGACTCCTTGACTGGATGAACCAGAAAGTGTGAGAGTAGGTGTAGCTTCAGCTCCGAGCATAATTAAAGATCAGTAAAAGCTGACAATAAATGAAGAATTTGAAAATTTTGAATGGATCAAGCTATGTTTCTTTGATACCATGAAAGAAGAAAAGATAGGAAAATGTAGAATTTTCGTCGTGTTTATTCACTGTACGTTTGTGCCTTTATACAAATATTTGTTGTAATTAAAATGTAAAAGAAAAATTCTATTGTACATTTGTCCTACTCTTATTGTTCACTAAAAAACTGTATAATAGAATTATTTCCTCATTATATATATACTTGTGCTTCTCACGTGAAAGAAGCTTCTTTAATAGATATTTACTACAACTTCCTTTACTTGTATCAAAGGACATGATTTAATCTTAATGGTAGTCTTGTAAGGTTGAGATGCTTCCACGTAGGAGTGGCAAACGGGCAGGTCGGATATGGTTTGGGTCGGAAACGGATAATGAAAAAATGGATAAATTATCCGACCCAACCCATATTTAATATGGATAAAAAATGGGTTAACGGCGGATAATATGGGTAACCATGACTTCTTGCATATGATCACTTTTGGGAGAATTCTTAATCTCCCTAACTTGAGAAACCCCCAATTTGAGGCTTTATAAATGTAAAAGTTAGACCCATTGGTTATCCATTTTCGAAATGAATAATATGGTTCTTATCTATATTTGACCCGTTTTTAAATAGTTCATTATCCAACCCATTTTTTAGTCGATAATATGAGTGTTTAACTGTTTTATTTTAACCATTTTGCCACCCCTACTTCCACATGTAAGATAACATATTCAGACACATTAAATTCCAAACATTATAAACTCCGAAATACTTCATACTTGGCTCAAACCAATGAACCATCCCCTTTGTTCCTCTCGTCTTCTTTCTTCTTCTCGCCTTCTTATCATAAACCTCATCTTGCTTATTCAATGCATAATCTCGTCACAAATTAATATAGGGCTTCTTTGTATGGGTCAAAATTTTGGCTGAACGTAATGACTGCAAATGGACGAGATGTGGTCGAGGTCAAAGCCGACCATGGCTCTATGGAGAGGAATCACCTAAAGAAGGATTAGTGTCGAGGTCGTGTAAAAAACGTATTATAGCAACGGGTAGAATAAGTTTTAGGATAGGGAGAAGGAATATTCTTAGGAATATCCCCTATAAATAGGAATAGATATAGAAAAAAAAGGGATCTTCACTTTTCTGATAAGAACACTTTGTAAAGAGTTGACTACAAAGAATATATAAAAGCTTGTCTTGTCCACTGATTCCATTGCTCAAATATACATCTTTATTCACAAGATCCAAGGATTTTTTGTCCACCTTCATTTTCTATTATCCCGCGTTGTTTTCAGGAAGGGGAATCATCCAATTCATCTAACATTTGGGTGATAAATTCTTTCTTATTACATCTATTGCCATTATCTACATTTATTGCATGTTTTCATTATCACGTTCATTGACAATCATTGAGCATTTGTAGTTGGCATTTAATATTATCGGGCATAGCCCTACATCATCAATACATATAAACTTCAGATCTAGTAGTTATTATATTTAACTGGGATTCACCCTCTATTTTCTAATTAATATGTTTATGAAAAGGTTTAACACTTTTTTGGTAAAATAATTTGGCGCCGTCTGTGAGGAGTTTCTAGTTAAAATTTTAGTTTCTTCTAGATTTATAAAAACAACAACAACAACCATCCTTTTCCTATTTGCACGAGCTAACAATGGAAGAAAAAGGAGATGAAATTCTAAAAGCGGTAATGAATGTCACTGCCAACCTCCTAAGCACCATCAACGAGGTTGACAGAGAAGACGGTGAGAATGTGACGCCGAGTGCCTCACCCAGGCGAAGTGACTCACCTCCCCCTCATGGGAGTGTGACTGTTTCACGAGAAAGGGGAGCCTCCACGTCCAAGAATGAGGAAGCACCACCAGCAGTGAAAAAACTACTGGAGACATGGTTGACAAGTACCCTAAACAACATACTCGACAAACCCGCTCAATGGGCGAGTAGGAGTAACGCACGAACGGACACCACAACAACCACCAACAACCAGTAGCCCTCTCCCAGCAGGTAACACTCACACCGTTATTGATGCAGGTAATGAGGCGCTTGCATCCATTCTGAAGAAAATGGAAGAAATGGAGAATGAGAATAAAGCGCTCTGCAACCAAATGAGGGAGCACCAAGAAAGGGTCAACAAGATATCGGGCGCCCCAAAACTTTTACCAAAATGGGATGTCGGCCGGTTCGTTGAACAGTCGTATAGCAAGGAGCAAGCCCCACATGCCATACCCAAAACCTTCAAAATTCCACCATATTTGAAGATATATGACAGTACAACAAACCCCGAAAACCATATCATTCATTACATTACGGCAGTAAAAGGCAACGACCTTCCGAAAGAACAGGTACCGTCGGTGCTGCTAAAGAAGTTTGGCGAAACCCTAACAGGGGGAGCCCTAACATGGTACTCACAGTTACCAGCACGTTCGATAACAACGTTCGAGGAAATGGCCGATAAGTTTGTCACCGCACACGTCGGGCTAAGAAAGCAGAGGCCAGGGTGAATGACATATTCGCCGTCAGACAATCGCCTGGCGAGGGACTCAAGGACTTCCTCGCCCGGTTCAACAGAGTAAGGATGAGCCTGCCAAACGTATCAGAAGGGATGGCAGTAGCAACCTTCCAAAATGGGTTAAACAGGAATGGGTCGAGGGCGACCAGAAAGTTGTTAAGAAAACTCATAAAATACCCTCCCACCACATGGGAAAAAATTCATAACGCCTACTGTGCCGAGGTGAGAGCAGATGAGGACGAACTCAACGGTCCAACTCAACGGCTAACTTCAGTCCAAACGGAGTCGAGGAAAGACCGCCGTAATGGCAGCTGAAGAGATCATTCAGGCCAACACCTCAATCGAGAAAGGCACCAACCATATATCAGAACGACCATCCCACCACCTCCCCGCCAAACCGAAGGGTCGTCCAGGCCGCACACTGGGCTCACCGAAACAAAAGAGGTATGCCTCCACTTTTATTCGCTCACAATTTTTGTGTTTCCCCTTCAGAAATATTGTACGCCCTAGAGAAGCTCAGCCCTAAGGTGAAGTGGCCACAAAAGATGAAGTCCGACCCAAATTCCAGAAAGTCAAATGCCCTCTATGAATTCCATCAGGAGCGGGGCCATAAGACCGAGGATTGCATAGCCCTACGGCAAGAGGTAGTGAACATGCTTCACCAAGGACATTTAAGGGAGTTGATAAGCGACCGAGGAAGAGCCAATTTCGGCCAAGGACAAGATCAACATCAAGGCCCTCCAAAGCTACCATCCCTCGCCCGCACCATCCAAATGATCATCGACGGAGGCGATGAAGCAGCAATCAACCAAGTGAAGTTCACCACCACCCACAAACTGAAGTGGTCGATCACCCATGAATGGTATGATGACCTCGAAGATAGTATCATCTTCGATAAGCCAGATACCCACGGTTTGACATTTTCTCACTTCGATGCTCTTGTCATTACTTTACGTATTTCAGATACTGATGTTAAAAGAATCATGGTAGACGACAGGAGCGGCGCGTGTATTATCCACCCTCGAGTTCTCATGCAAATGAGACTCGAGGACAAGATAGTACCATGCTGCATAACACTAACAGGTTTTAACAATGCAGCCGAACGAACCTCAGAAGAGATAACGTTGCCCGTTCTGGCCAGGGGGCGTCACCCTCGAAACGACATTCCATGTCATGAAGTAGGACATAGCCTACAACTCCATCATATAGCGACCCTGGATACACTCCATGAGGGCCATCCCGTCCAACTTATATCAGGTCATCAAGTTTCCTACCCCGTGGGGAATGTTCAGCATCTGTGGCTCACAGCCAAAGAATACTACCACATTGCGCAAGATTGCACATACACCCAACAATTAAAAGGAAAGGACTCGAGAGCATAGCAATCACCGAAGTCGGGGCCTGAACTCGACGAACAAAAAGACATCATCAAGGAACCCGACATCGTGGAAACCATAAGGTCAACAGTGGAAGACCTCGATCCCGCCAAACTGGATAGAAGCAACCACAACAAAAAGTCTTATATCGGCCACAAATTATCAAAACCAAGTACATTTCATAAATTTTTAATTGACCACGCCGATCTGTTTGCTTTCTCCCATGCAGATATGCCAGGTATCCTGAAAGACATTGCTACACACAAGCTGAACGTCGATCCACAAGAGGTGGAAAAGCTACTCGCCAACAGGTCCATCCGAGAGTCAAAGTACCCCCAATGGGTCGCCAACGTGGTCATGGTGAAAAAGAAAAACATGAAATGGCGCATGTGCATGGTTTTCACGGACCTGAACAAAGCCTGCCCAAAAGACTCTTTTTCGTTGCCTCACATCGATCAACTCATCGACGCAATAGCGAGGCATGAGTTATTAAGTTTATTGGACGCCTACTCAGGTTACAACCAAATCCTCATGGAGGGAGGGACAATAAAATACCACTTTCATCACCCAACAAGGGACTTACTACTAGAGGGTAATGCCGTTCGGGTTGAAGAATGAAGGAGCGATGTATCAAAGGATGGTCACCAAGATGTTTAAAGACCAACTTGGAAAAACAATGGAAGTCTATATAGACGATATGTTGGTCAAATCAAAAAGAAAAGAAGACAACATCGACCACCTGAAGGAAGCCTTCTAAGGCGATATGGTATGAAGCTGAACCCCGAAAAATGTGCCTTTGGCGTGACCTCTGGGAAGTTCCTCGATTTTCTGGTGTCGCAGAGAGGCATTGAGGTCAACCCCGACCAAATCAAAGCCATAAAGGGAATACCTGAGGTTTTGACCAGTAAGAAATAATACAGAAGCTGACCGGCCATATAGCCGCCCTGTCAAGGTTTATCTCACGATCCTCCGACAGATGTCACAAATTATTCAACGTACTTAAAAAGGACAACGGACTCCAATGGAATTCCAGGTGCATCGAGGACCTAAGGGAACTAAAGGTATACTTTTCCTCACCCCCCGCTACTCGTTAAAGCAAAACTCGGAGAGCGCCTCTTAATCTACTTGGCCATGTCAGACGTCGCAGTAAGTGCAATGTTGGTCCGTGAAAACAAAGGTACGCATTCTCCAATCTATTGCATTAGCAAAACCCTGGTCGACGCCGAAATGAGGTATCCCCACCTCACAAATATGGCCCTGGCATTGGTCGTAGCTTCACAAAAGCTCAAACCCTATTTTCAATGCCACCCCATCTTGGTGGTCACGACCTTCCCCTTAAGAAGTATCCTACATAAACCCGAGTTGTCGAGGAGATTGCCCAAGTGGTCCATCGAATTAAGCGAGCACGATATAACATATCAGCCGTGAACAGCGATAAAGTCCCACCGATTTCAGTGCCAAAATAATACCTGAGGTCGAGAAGGAAGCTTCTCGTACCTCTCCCAAGTTACCTGACATATGGTTCCTATACACCGACGGCGCCTCCAACGCGTCAGGATCCGAACTGAGAATGGGACTCGTACTCGAGGTCCCAACAGGAGAAGTCATCTGCCAGTCCATACGGTGCCCCGATATGACTAACAATGAGGTCGAGTACGAGGTCGTTATTGCAGGACTAAGAATAGCTCTCAAATACGGAGCATGACGATTCATCCTCCGATGTGACTCACAACTCGTCGTCAACCAAGTCACCGGGGCTTTCCAAATCAAAGAACAGAGGCTGAAAAAGTACCAGGCAGAAATTCATAAGCTACTGCCGGATTTCGATGAATGTCAACTCGAATAGATACCTCGCGCACAAAACATTGAGGCAGACGGACTCGCCAAATTAGCAGGAGCCACTAAGAATATAAGCGGAAAGGAAAATGTAGTTACCCTCCTCCATTCGTTAATAGACCAAAATTGAGGTACACTCTGTAAACTTAACTTGGGACTGTCGCAACCGTTATATATCATATCTGCAGGAGGGAGCGCTCCCATCTAACAAAAAAGAAGCCAAGAAACTTCGAATGCAAGCAGCCAAATACAACACCATCAACAACGACTTATACAAAAGAACGTTTGGCGGTCCCTTGGAGAAATGCCTAGGGCCAAACCAAATAACGTGCGTCCTCGAAGAAGTACACGAAGGCCACAGTGGAGCCCATACTGGAAACCGACCCTCGTCAGATGCCTCATACGAGGAGGCTATTACTGGCCCACCATGAAGAAGAAAGTCGATGACTTTGTTAAGAAGGGAGAGCAGTGCCAGAAATACGCCCCAATGATACACTAGGCGGGCGAGCACCTCCACTCAGTCACATCGCCATGGCCGTTCATCAAATGGGGAATGGACATTGTTGGACCACTTCCAGCGGGACGAGGTAATGTACGCTTTCTTTTGGTTTTAACTGACTACTTTTCTAAATGGGTAGAATCAGGTGCATTCGCCCAAATACGCGAATAGGATGTCATCAAATTCATATGGAAGAACATCATATGCCACTTGGGCATCCCCAAAGAAATCAGTTGTGACAACGAACCCTAGTTCACCGGGAAAAAGACCGTCGAATTCTTTGAGAAATGGCACATCAAGCAAATACTCTCCACGCCATACCACCCCGCAGGCAATGGCCAAGATGATTCCTCCAACAAAACAATACTGAACATCATGAAGAAGAAGCTCGAGGACGCCAAGGTACTGTGGCCAGAACTACTACCAGAAGTGCTATGGGCATACCGCACCACGCCAAAAACAAGCACATGAGAAACACCATATTCACTAGTCTATGGGACCGACGCAGTGATACCAGTCGAAGTCAAAGAACCAAGTCTGAGATACTCCAATGAGAACGGACCAAGCAACGACGAGAACAGAAAGCATGACCTCGATGAAACAGACGAGCGGAGATACATGGCTTACATAAGAATGATATCTCAAAAACAACAAGAAGAACGGTACTACAACAAAAAGGCCAAAGTAAGACCACTCAAGGTCGGGGACTATGTGCTCAAGGACAAAACACAGGCGAGCAAAGACCCAAGAGAAGGTAAACTAGGAACCAACTGGGACGGGCCATATAAAATCACGGCGGCAGCAAATAAAGGATCATTCCAACTAGAAACAATGGAGGGAAAGCTACTACCAAACAATTGGAACGTCGCCCACCTCAAATACTTCAACTTCTGAAAACAGACGTCCTCCAAGTCGTACTCTTTTTCCCTCACCCGAGTTTTTTCCCAACTTAGTTTTATCAGGGAGGTTTTTAATGAGGCGACAAAGAGGGCGTCTCGGAGTTTAAGTGTTGATTCATTGCCCTGCATATCGACTACTTCTCCAGGCCGAGCGATGAAGGGACTAGACAGACTGGAGCTTCTCAAATGTATGTATGGGGCAAACAGAAACATGTAATATTCTCCAATGAATGAATAAACAAAGCAGTATGCAGCATTCTTACACAACTCCACCAAAGTTGCACATCACACCAACACAGAAAATATGTATTTGACCTCGCTCGAATTAACTTACATTCGACACTGCTCGAATTACGTAACATTCGACCTCGCTCGAATCACTTTACATTTGACCTCGCTCGAATTATTTTACATCCGACCTCGCTCGAATTAACTTACATCTGACACTGCTCGAATTACTTAACATTCGACCTCGCTTGAATTATTTTACATTCGACCTTGCTCGAATTAACTTACATTCAACACTGCTCGAATTACTTAACGTTTGACACTGCTCGAATTACTTAACATTCGACCTTGCTCAAATTATTTTGCATTCGACCTCGCTCGAATTATTTTGCATTCGACGTCATTCGAATTATTTTGCATTCGACCTCGCTCGAACCATTTTACATTCGACCTCGCTCGAATCACTTTACATTCGACCTCGCTCAATTTATTTTACATTCGACCTCGCTCGAATCACTTTACATTCAATCTCGCTCGAATTATTTTACATTCTACCTCGCTCGAATCAATCAAACCTCAACCTCGTTCGAGCTAACTTATATTTTACCTCAAATCGGGTCTATATTCAACTCTGCCCAAATCAACCTTACATGCAAACAGCCGAAAAGCCAGGGACTTTCTCACAAGAGAAAACGCCAACGAGAGAGGAAAAAGGGAAAGAGAGAATCCGAAAATACACGACAAAATACAATTATTCCATTTCAATTGTTCAACTACAATAATTTTTACAAAGGGCTTGAGAGACGCCCACACAAAAACAGTAAAACAAAAAAAATCAAGTATAAAGGCTTCACGGTGCATCATCCCCATCAGCATCGTCAGCATATTCATCATCATACCAAGGGTCAGAGGCAAGCCCATCCAAGGCGTCTTCATCATTCCCGCCGGGCATACCAGGGTCGTAACTGTAGGCTTCATGAGCTGCACGTGCCTTGACACGAACACCCTCAAACTCCGCCTCGAAAACTTTTCTAGCTTCCTTCAAAGACCTATATACGTCAATTTGGGCCTCAGCGTGAACCCACATCTCGTACAACTCCCGTGACACACTAGAATCGGCAGAAGTACGAGAAGTAGAAGGTCGGGACTGCTGTTGCTCCTTCTCGGCCCTTAAGGTGACGACCTACCATTCAGCCCAGATAACTCTGCCTCCAAACCCCTAATGCGCTCCTCCAACCTTGCCACCTTGAGCGTCGTAGTCTCCGCCTCGCTAGCTCGCTCAAACCTACAAACACGTAGGGTACCCTCTAAGGCTTATGCCTTCGCCACGGCGGCCATCCTGGTTCTCTCAACTAGGTTCAACTCTTTGACCCTAGCGCTTAACTCTGTCCTCAATTCGATGACCCTGGCCTTGCTTTGTTCAAGCTCGACCTTTAAGGATTCCACTTGCGCTTGGAAGTCTGCATTCTCAGCCATCACCTCTTTTCTCACTTCGAGCTCATCCTCCTTGGACCTCAACGTCCCTTCCAACACGCTGCATCAGCCGATGGCCCTCATAATTTCCTCATCTTTCTCCTTCAGTTATTCGTCCTTCTGTTTGATCTCATCGCGCAATGCTTGGAACTGGCCGTGCTCACCAATAATTTGACCATCATCCGGTTCTTGGAGTGATACTCTCTATACTTAGATTCCATCCTCTTGTAGAGATCCGTCCTTTGCTCCTCTCGCCAGTCACGCTCAATCTCCAAGATGAGAGTCTGACATGCCAAGGAAATCAAGTCAGAAAGAACAAACAGCATGTATGAAACGGATAAACTTAGGATGAAAGAAGTGAAAACTTACTCGCAAGGCCATGCCCGATATGCCCAAAGCAGATCCGCATCTCTTAGCGTCTGCCACGTCCTATTTTCGTCTTCCGCGCACAAAGGAGCAAAGGACGGTGTCGCCCATTCCGAGTCGACCAAGAGGTTATAGTTCACGGGGATGACTATGTGCCGATTAGGACCCTCTGTCCTTATCTCCATGCGAGTAGCCCTCTCCTCGTAGGCCCGTACCTCCTCAGGGTCGATGTCGGATCCAGAATCATCATCTTCCATAGGAACGACTCTATCTCCCCCAGCCCGTGTAGGATCTCTTCTACCTCGGGTCCTCTCAACCTCAGATAGCCTCTCCTCCCTGACGGCACCCGATGCAGGAGCAGCCTCGATATCTAGTAAAGGCACCGACTCCACTTCCAAGGTAATAAGCATTCTCGGCTCGGCATCAGCAACAACGACTTTACCAGTCTCCACCCTTCGTATTTTCCTCTGTGATGACTCATCCTCGCGTGAGATGACTCATCGACTAAGTGCAAGATAGGTTGAGAAGAGACCTTATCCAGCACAGCAACAATTCGAAGATCGGAGTCCCTCAACGGCGGAGCTTGAGCTTGACCCCCTCGTGCAAACTCAGCAAGAGCGAATTGCATTCCAGTCGAGGCAACCGCTTGGCAAAATGCAAGAACCAGAGCCTTCGCCTTCTTGGATGTTCGCTGACCTAGCACCAAAAGAAAATCACATCAAAGGAAAGTAGTGAACGGAAATAGGTTGTAAGATGAAATAACACTTACTGGACGAGGGCTTGGGTCCGAAGCGCCTGTGAAAGGAAGCCCAGTCACGGATTCCCACAGTGTGGGGTAACACGCGAGCTACCCAATCTTCAATATCGAAGACGAGAGAAGATGAACGTCTCTCAGCTGAAAACAGAAAAGCCGTGAGTGGGTCGAGAACAAAAAAAAGAGGGAAAAAACAAAAAAAAAAAAAAAAAAAAAAAAAAAAAAAAAAAAAAAAAAAAAAAAAAAAAAAAAAAAAAAAAAAAAAAAAAAAAAAAAAAAAAAAAAAAAAAAAAAAAAAAAAAAAAAAAAAATAATGATCAACATATGGCAAACAACCAAAGACCCTTACGATATAGTTCCATTGTTCGGGGAACCCGGTTAGATCCGCCACTAGGTGATCGGTTTTCATGAAGAAGTATTTATGCCAGAACCGCCGGTTCGCCTTATCATCCATCCCGGCCACCAATCCTTTGGTCCCACGATGCCGTAGATGTATCAACGTGACTTTATAGAAACTGGGCAAGAAGAGATGCAGTATATGGTGGACAGTGACCTTGCAGCTGGCCAACTCTGCGTACTTCGCCAGCATCAGGAAAACCTTATATAAGTAGGGGGAGATATGCATCGGGCAGACGTCGTAAAAATGGCTGAACTCCTACGCTAATGGGGGGAGAGGAATAGAATAACTGACCAGGAACAGATAGACGTAGAAAGAGAAATATCTGGGCCAGTGAACTTGTACATGTCGCCTCCCGCCGGAACAATTTCCACATGAGAAGGGATACCAAATTTGGACCGGAGGGTGGTTATTTGACTCAGTCCCATTTCAGAGAGTACCTGAGCGTGAGAGGGGGCAGGTTCTTTTGGAAAGTCATTTCTGATCGAAGGGTTCTTACGAACTACCTCCTCCATGGTGGGGAAGCTCTCGTCCTCCTCAACCATGGGTTCCTCACCGCCGGGAGGAATGGCTACCGATAATGGGGTGGCATCGGAGACTCCGTCAGAAGTATGAGGAGAATTTAACATATTTTTGCAATGAAGTGTGTACGACGAAGTCAGAGAAAGAAAGTATCGATCGGGAAAGAAATCGGGAACTGGAACTGAAGGAGTTATAGAAAATTGGAAACTTAGATCGGAGAAGAAGCTTAAGGATGAACAAAGTTCATAAAGAGTAGGAGATGCTAAAAGTTTTGATGATGAAGCCCCTCTCCTCTATTTATAGGGTTGGGTGGCACCAGAATCGAGGCAAAGAGCCGTCAATGGCACCAAAATCAAAGCGACAGAAGCACAATAAATGACACATTTCATGGGGAAGACGCGTAATGATGACGCGCGTGGACATAACATCATCTTACGTCAGTCACGCCAACCACGACCCTATTGACGATCACCACCAGTCCGACCTCGGCCGATTGGATTCAGTCATCATGACCAAATTTCCTCTGACGGGATGTAGATAGAGTCCGCTCATCGAGGACGTCCAAGAGAACGACCTCAATAAACGGAGGGACTAACTGTATTGGTCAAAATTTGGGCTGAACTTAATGGCAGCCTATAAATAGGAAGAGATAAAGAACAAAAAGGGATCTTCACTTTTCTGATAAGAACACCTTGTAAAGAGTTGACTACAAAGAATATACAAAAGCTTGTCTTATCCACCGATTCTATTGCTCTAATATACATCTTTATTCACAAGATCCAAGGATTTCTTATCCACCTTCATTTTCTATTATCCCGCGTTGTTGTCAGGAAGGGGAATCATCCAAATCATCTAACATTTGGGTGATAAATTCTTTCTTATTACATCTATTTCCATTATCTATATTTATTGCATGCTTTCATTATCATATTCATTGACAACCATTGAGTATTTGTAGTTGGCATTCAATATTATCGGACACGGCTCTACATCATCAATACATATAAACTTTAGATCTAGTAATTATTATATTTAAGTAGGATTCACCTTCTGTTTTCTCATTAATCCGTTTAAGAAAAGGTTTAATATTTTTTTAGTAAAACATTCTTATCTTCAACACATTCTATAGAATAACGGGTCCAAAGTACACAAAATATTACTATAAATCATACTGCAATATCTTTAAAGTGCTTAGATCATTGCAAGGACTCGTCAACAAGTGCGGATATAGGGGAAGGTACGTGTATATATAGCTTCCATATTAAAAATCTAAAATTTATAACTCATCAAATTAAAATCATGAATTCGTCATTGAAAATCTATATAAAACGAGATAGAAAGAGGGTTAAATTTATAATCACTGAATTTCTAACCAACACCTAATTGCAAACCTGTTAGATTTGGTATTTCCTTATCCAAATCCACATATTACCTAACAAAATTTATGCACATTTATCATTAAGGATCACTTAAGTATTCATTCTTCATCACTAATCTCTGCCTACTGGGCCAACCGCGGTAAAACCCAAGATTCAGGGACGGATTTACTCAAATAACCCTTTTTAGAGCTTAACCAAAATAATATTAATAATAATAATTTTTATAATAATAATAATAACAATAATAATAATAATAATAATAATAATAATAATAATAATAATAATAATAATAATAATAACATTATGAAACAATAAAAGAAGAAGAACAATATTGCAGAGAAATAGAGAGTAAATTCTTATTGAATTTTAGGATGAATTACAATAGAATAGAACCCTTCTATTGATAGAGAAATAATGACTTAGCCACCAAGTAAATCCCTAATATCTCTCTAAAATATAGAAATTCACCTTAAATAGAATTCTATTTATAACACTCCCCCTTGAATGTCTATTCAACAATTAATGTGCCTCGTTAAATCTTAACTAAAATAAAATCCAATGGGAAACAAATTCTAGAAAAGGAAAAAGAGTACACATGTTTAGAAATGCGCCTTTTGGTTGCCTCGTTAAAAACCTTGCAAGAAAAACTCAGTGGGACAAAATCTTGTAAGAAAAAAATAGTACACAGTGCATTAACTCCCCCTGATGAGATCATCAATTCACATCTTTGAGCCTTTGCATCCCAATCTTGTACACTAGCTTCTTGAAGGTTGACGTCGGTAGAGATTTTGTGAACAAATCAGCCATATTATCACTTGAACGAATCTGTTGCACATTGATATCATCATTCTTTTGAAGATCATGTGTGAAAAATAACTTTAGGGAAATGTGCTTTGTCCTATCTCCTTTTACGAATCCTCCCTTCAATTGGGCTATGCATGTTGCATTGTCTTCATACAAAATCGTGGGTAGTTTTTCACATCAAACCACATTTGTCTCGAATAAGATGTATTATAGACCTCAACCACACACATTCTCGACTTGCTTCATGAATAGCAATTATCTCAGCATGATTAGATGAAGTAGCCACAATTGATTGTTTAGTCGATTACTAAGATATGGCAGTGCCTCCACATGTAAACACATAGCCTGTTTGAGATCGAGTCTTTTGTGGGTCAGATAAATACCCAGTATCGGCATAACCAACAAGATCGGGACTGCAATTATTACCATAAAATAAGCCCATATCAGTAGTTCCTTTTAGATACCGTAATGTGTGTTTGATTCCGTCCCAATGTCTCCTTGTAGGAGCAGAGCTATATATTGCTAAGATATTAACTAAAAAAGTTATGTCGGGCCTTGTAGTGTTGGCAAGATACATTAGTACATCAATTGCACTAAGATATGGTACTTCAGGACCAAGTAGCTCTTCATTCTCTTCTTGAGGTCGGAATGGATCCTTATTCACATCAAGTGATCGAACAACTATCGGAGTACTTAATGGATGTGCTACATCCATGTAATACCGTTTCAATACCTTTTCTATGTAGGTAGATTTATGAACAAAAATTCCGTTTGCTAAATGTTCAATTTGCAAACCAAGACATAATTTTGTCTTTCCGAGATCTTTCATCTCGAATTCCTTCTTTAAATAATCAATTGCCTTTTGGAGTTCTATAGGAGTTCCAATAAAGTTTATGTCATCAACATATACGACAAGTACAACAAATTCCTATGTTTTTTCTTTATAAAAATACATGGACAAATGGCATCATTTACATAACATTCCTTTAATAAATATGCACTAAGACGACTATACCACATTCGTCCTAATTGCTTTAGACCATACAAAGATCTTTGCAATTTGATTGAAAATATTTTTTGGGACTTTGAATTATAAGCGTTAGGCATTTTAAATCCTTCGGGAATTTTCATGTATATCTCATCATCAAGTGAGCCATAAAGGTAGGAGGTAACCACATCCATTAAATGCATGTCAAGCTTTTCATGGACAGCAAAACTGATGAGATAACGGAAAGTTATAGCATCCATAACGGGTGAATATGTCTCTTCATAATCGACACCAGGCCTTTGTGAAAATCCTTGTGCAACAACGCGTGCGTTATATATTTGTACCTCATTTTTCTCATTCCTTTTACGTACAAAGACCAATTTATAGCCAACAGGCTTAACACTATTAGGTGTTTGGACTACAGGTCCAAACACTTCAGATTTAGCAAGTGAATTCAATTCTGATTGGATTGCTTCTTGCCATTTTGGCCAATCACGTATTTGTCGACATTCTCCAATAGATTGAGGTTCAAGATCCTCAATATCTTGCATAATGCTAGATGCAATATTATATGCGAAGACATAATCCATCACTATATCCACTCGATTCAAATTTCTCTCAATATCAATTGGATTTATTGATAGGTCCTTATTTTCTTGAATCTCGGGCTCATGGATTTTCTCATGAATCTCAGAATTTGTTAAATCGTGGATTTCTTCACGAGACTCTTTCGTAGTGTCATTGTGATCATTTATTTTCCTTTTTCTAGGATTTCGATCCTTAGAATCCAATGGTCTGCCACGTTTTAGGCGTGCTTTTGACTGATCAGCTATGACACTAGAAGATTATCCAATAGGGACATCAATACGGATTGGAACATTCTTTGCAGGGATATGTGATTTTGTTATCCTTTTCAGATCCATAAATGTGTCTGACATTTGATTTGCTATTCTTTGTAAATGGATAATCTTTTGCACATTTTTTTCACTAATAGAGGTACGTGGATCAAGATGAGACAATTACGGATTTTCCATAAAATTTTCTGTTTGGTTTCACCAATTTCTGCCCCTAATTTTGGAAAAAGTGTCTCATCGAATTGACAGTCTGCAAATCGAGCAGTGAATAAATCTCCCGTTAATGTTTCAAGATAGTGAATAATGGAGGGCGATTCAAACCCAACATATATTCCTAACCTTCTTTGGGGACCCATTTTGGTGTGATATGGCGGTGCTACAAGCACATATACTGCGCATCCAAAAATTCTTAAATGGGATGTATTAGGTTCATGACCCAAAACTAATTGCAACGGGAAATATTTATGATAATTTGTCAGTCTGAGACGAACTAGCATTGTTGCATGCAAAATGGCGTGACCCAAACAGAAGTGGGCAACCTCGTTTTCATTAGTAACGGTCTTGCTATCAATTGCAGACGTTTAATTAAAGACTCTGCAAGGCCATTTTGAGTGTGAACATGAGCTACAGGATGTTCCACTTTTATCCCAATTGATAAGCAATAATCAATAAATGCTTGGGATGAAAACTCAGCAGCATTATCAAGTCTAATAGACTTAATTGAATTATCCAAAAATTGTGCCCGTAATCGGATTATTTGTGACATTAATTTTGCAAACGCGAGGTTGCGAGATGACAATAGGCACACATGAGACCATCCAGAAGATGCATCTATTAAGACCATAAAATATCTAAACGACCCACTGTTGATACCCAATTTTTTCCAAAAAATATTTTAAAATTGCATATATACCTTCAAAATCATGCATTAATAGCAATTGGTATTTTTCCATAATTTTTCTATATTTTTATTAATTTACCCAGCATTTTATTTCCAATAAATAATTACAAAACTGCATCACAAATGATTTCAAAATCATTTCTTGATTTAATTTATTATTCATGGTCCTATTAAGGCAAAATTATTCAATAAATAGCCAATTTGGCATCTTTTGGCTATAATTGCAATAACTTTGCAACTATAGCCCAATCATATAATTGTATACCATTTTTAACCAAAACTTAGTCATTTTTATTTTAAAATACTAAGTAATCATTTTAAATTATTTTCTATGCATGAAATTCATTTTTTTATGTTATTAGCTATTTTTACAAATTATTTTAATTAATTTAATTGGGTATTTAAAAAATAGCCTAATTTCATTTCAATTCTAGCCTAAACTAAACCAGCCCAAACCCCAATTAAATTAACCCAATAACCAGGCCCAATCCATTAAAATTACCCGGTCCAGACCTGATTTAATCCCGACCGTTGATCAATTTTGATCAAGGGCCCAGATTCATTATTTCTTTAATTAAATTAAAAGACCTACCCCCCCCCCCAAACCCTCATTCTCTCATTTCTCTCATCACTCTCCGCCGTTACATCCTCTCATCTCTCTCATCTCTCTCAAGCTCTCTCTGCTAAACCCTACTCTCCTCTCGCCGGCCGTTGGCTCGCCGATAATAATGGTGGTTCCACCACTACCCCTAGCCTCTCTGGCTCCCTCACATGCCGGATTCCTGCTACCCTGTGGTCCTCAAGGGACCATCGGCTGTTCAGCTCACACCTATGGTCTTTTCATGCCATTCTCAGGCCACCCTTGGCCGTCCGAGTAAGACCTTTCTATTTTCCGGCTAGATCCATGGCTTCTAAGCCGGAATATCTCTATCTCTGGGTTATTTCTCTCTGAAAACCTAACTCATCTCTTGACTCTTCATATTTTCAATAGATCTGAGTATATTTTGAGTTATCTTTACTGTTTTCCCTAAGAATCTTCCCGATTTTTAAAACGTTTCTTCATCCTCAAAACTAGGGTTTCTTAACCCCTTTTCAAAAATGACTTTCCCTCTGATTTTCAATATCATTCTATGATTCTTACTATGTTTAACGGTTATTTAAGTTTTCCCTTTTTATCTGATTCATTATGTTGAAAACCCTAAGTCTTTTGGTCTTAATCTTTGGTTTTGAGTCTGTCTTTGATAATTTATTCGTTTAATCTGTATGTGTGCTTGTTTCCCATGAACGTTCTGTGCTTTTGTGATTTTTACCCTATTTGGCTTATTAGGATTTCTGATTCTTGCTTCTTTTTTGCATACGATGTGTTTATCTCGCTTATTCTCAGAAAGCTGTGTTAATCCCCCTAATCAGTACTATGTTCTAGTTTGAATCCCTGATTTTGAGTGATTTTTACTTTACCAGGCTTATTAGGGTTTCTGATTTCTTGCTTCTCCCTGCCTATATTTTTCGTTCATTTGTGGTACTTTCCTTTAGTTAATATTGCCTTCTATTGGAATCCCTGATTCCCTCTGATTGATATCTTTTATTCTCTACTGATTTCTGAACTATAAGTTATTTTCTTGCCTTATTATGTGATTGACCACACTGTCAATCGATTCTTACAAGTCTTTCCTTAATTAGAATATTATGTACCTAGCCTAATTACATGTTCTATACTTACTGTGTTGAAATATTTCCTTATGTTTTATATTCCAGTCTTATGTGATCTCCTTCCTTATTTGTCTTTACCGTTTGAAGTTAACTCCCTTAATTGAGGAGTACTTATATTGATTTTATACTGATTGATTCTGAGTACCCATAATTACTGCTTGAATTTGATTCTTACCTTATTATTCTACCTAGTTTTAAACTATATATACATGCTCTCTCATTAACACCAACACACGAACATATTGGTTCAAAAACTATCTCTCACACCCAAAGCTTTCTGCTTTCTTTCTTTGCTACTTGCTACTGTTCTGAATTAGCCGGCTGTAAGCCAAGGCTAATTATTGTGCTCTCCTATCCTTCACTTTTTGTTTACTATCTTCTTTACTGGTATGTTCTTATTTCAATTCATGTCTCAAAAACAATATATTTCTTTTGCTACTTCAGTTCATTATGTTTCTAATCTGCTTCTACCTATGATTTTGTTGTTCGGCATGTAATTGACCTCTTTGCTTCATCTAAGTGTGCTAGTTATGTCTTACCTCGTTAGGGCCAGCATGCTCTTATGAATCAGTAACCTGACTTTACCCTTTTTTTTAATGCTTGTGTACTATTCTCTGGTTCTAGTATGCACCTATTGATTTGTTATCCTAAGTTGTCTTAATGCTCAATCAGGTTTAGTATGAAATCTATACTCTACTGAATCCCCTAAGCATTTCAGATTCTGTAACTATTTCTAATTAGTACTCCTCAATCTATGTGTTACTATCTGCACCAAGTGCAAAGGACTTCTGCCTGTTATGTGTTCACCATACATGCTCTATTTGTCCCCAATCCCCAATTAACCCTGTGTGAAGGTTTGTTCTCTGAGTGTTGCTGAACTTGTTTGACTGGCATGCTGTTTGTTTGATTACTCAACTATTTTCAAAAGTTGTTTTACTAAACAACTCTCTTGTTTACAAAACTATTTCAACTAAGTCTCTTTTCACACTGCATTCCTACTAAAACCTTTTCAAAACTATGTCAAGCACTCTCACTCTACTCTTAGGTCCTTAAGATGTGCCCCTCCAATGTGTGACTGCTTAGGGATCCCTATGAGATCCCTCTGAACTCTGATGCATTGGAGCTGACACTTCCACACCGCACTTACTCAATTATGATGGTGAAATCTGGGTGTAAGCACTGCCCGAGATCCCTTGAGATCATTAGGGAACTCTAACACACCCGGATATGAGAAAGGCTATGAAACATTTGGGCATTTGAGGTTCTGGAAATCTGGGCCTGTTTTCAGGCTCCCTATAGTGTAACTTCTTATTTTTCTTTATCTATTTTCATTCAATATTGGTTTGTAATAATTATTGTAAACGAATATTGGGGTTGGCTAGTGAAAAAGGGAGGGTAGCTATATATGTTATCAATATCAATGGGTAGAAACCATGCCTTAGTTTTACATTTCCTATATGTGCATTAGAATCCATGTTTAGGACCAATACATTCTAAGCATGTCATGCATTAGATATCATGTTTTAGGTTTACTGCTTCAGCATCTCATTTGACCCTATTTATCACTTAGAAATCCTTCTTCTAGGCTAAATAATAGCATCAACATAAAAAAAATTTTGCTCCTGCACATCCTGAAATTATGTTGTAACTTCCTGTGCATTTAGAAATCATGCTTTAGGAATTCTGCAACCATTATGCATCTCTATGTGTATAGAAGATACCATGCTTTGGGATCTCGCCCAGTCACACCTAGTTAAACTACTGATGCATGAAAAAGGACATAAGACAGTCTCACATTTGATCATCCTATTTTAAATAAACTGGTAACAATCCCTGTATTTTGCAACACTTAGAATAGCATGCTTTAGGTATAACAACTTCTAAATAGTTTTTAACAATTCCGGTAAATATTGTGCATTACCCACCACGCCTAGGCAAGCCTTAGGTAATCAACCTTTATAAAACTGGAAAACTGTTTCTTTTGTGTTTACTGCTTAATGGTTAACAGGCTTAAAATCAGTAGGCAAACTGATTAGGGCCCCTGCTCCTGGGTTTATAAAATAAAATTTCAAATCTTTTGTGTTTTGATATTCACTTAGACATCATGCTTTAGGATCCTATCTAATAAAATGCCTCTTGTTTGTGTTTGAGTCGTGTTGTTTACGTGCATTATCTATGGAGGTAAATCTGAGCATCTTAAATGTTATTTCCTGCCTTTATTTTCTAAACTCCTATTTGTTCTTGCATGTCGCCTAGTATTTTCTCCTTTTAAATCTTAAGGGTCTGTCTAGAACTGAAAAGTGACGGTTTTTGCACCCACACTACTATATAAGTATGAAGGCAAAGGTCGTGTAGCTTTTACCCGAATGGTCGGGATCGAATACCCAGGGAGCCTATAGATGGGAGTGAGTGTATCAGCGATCTAGAAGGGTCGAGTGTTTCTAATTTCACTTCTAAACATTGGTTGATGTTGAACTATACTAAATGTATTTATTGTTTATAATCTAATTAATGATTAACTTTGTTTTGTTTTTGTTGTTGTTTTCTAATGTTGATAAAGGCACTAGGGTCGTGACTGTGTCCTAGGTGGATACACAAAGGGATTCAATTCTAAGATCGGGGAATTTGCAAGGGATATAGCTATAACCAAAGCACGAAGGTGCTCACTCTATACCTCACGATAGTTTGAGTGACTATACCCTAATTGCCTCTCTCGAGTCCAATTGGGTGCCCAATAATCAAGCAATATAGGCTTAGGTAGGGTGTTACTCTCTCGAGGTTTAACCCGTTAACTAGGGCTCAAGTAGGGTTTTACCATTTCTGGGTTTAACCCCTTTGATTGGGACTACCAATCTCTTGATAATGCCTTAATTTCCTATTAGGTTAATTTCTAGACTCAAGTCTTCTTTCTCAAGAAAGACCCAAGTCATGAAAAGGTTAATTAGTGTTTGCAACCACTAATTATAGCAATAAAAACCTTGAAATAACCTAAATAGCCAACACCCATTAATTTCCCAACCTTAATTTCAAAACCCCATTATATACCCACACTAGGGTTGAGCCACAACCCTAGCTAATGGGTCTAGCTACTCATAATCAAAGATGAGAACAATGATAGAGAAAAAGAATAACCCATTTAATTGATTCCTAACAATGAAATTGAAGTTTTTAATGTTAAAAATGCAAGAATAAAGCTAAAGAAATAAAAACCCTACAATATTCACGAGCTCTCTACTCTGAAAAACAGCTGATATCTTCCAGATCTGTAACTAAATTACAAAATAGTCTATTTATAGTCTGCCAAATATTTGGACAAAAATACCCCTGAAGTACTACCGCGACCGTGAAAACACGACCGCGGTCCGTGAAAATGTTAGGACCTCACTGGAACGCCACCACGGCCTGCGAAACTTTGACCGCGGCTGCGGTAGGAACTTGCAATTCTTGGGTCTCACTGGAACTGCACCGCGGTCCGCAAAACTTCGACCGCGGCCGTTGTGGCTGATGGCTTGAATTTCTGACTCACTGGAAATGTACCACAGTCCGTGAAAACACGACCGCGGCCACGGTGGCTGATGGCTTATATTTCTGATTCACTGGAAATGCACCGCGGTCCGCGAAAACACGACCGCGGCCGCAGTGGCCTCTTTGTCTTGAGCAGCTTTGTTGGGTTTGCTCCTTGTGCCGGATTCACTCCTATTTTGAGAATATTTTAGACTGAATGCCTTCATTTCTGGCTCAATCCTGCAACAAGCACGACGTATAAGCTTTCGGGGCTATTTTGTGTAAAATTATATCCAAATTCGCGTATAAGGGAATGGAAAACGAGGCAAAAAGCGAAGTTATCAACTCCCCCAAACTTAAAATCTTGCTTGTTCTCAAGCAAAAAAAAATAAACCCCACCCCTATGAGATATTTCACAAAAATTTGGCTATACTATTGGTGACCTCAACTAGCATCAATTGGAACTAACCATA